>SKCR01040703.1:0-60047 GCA_019454045.1 Zanthoxylum bungeanum
TGGCTCCAACTTCATAAATTCCTGCAATTCTTTCAATCATGCTTCTTTTTGTTGGCCACAAGGAATTGTTGTTGGCCATTTCTTCAATTAGGTCCTAAGCTTGATCTTCTCTTTTTGCCATCAAAGCTCCTCCAGTAGCAGCATCAATTGTGGTTCTCGTCAGTCTAGAAAGTCCATTATATAATGTTTGGACTTGAAGCCATTTTAGAATCTCATGGTGAGGACATTTCCAGAGCAAATCTTTATACTTTTCCCAAACTTCATAGAGAGTTTCTGAGTCAAGTTGTACAAAGGATGTGATGTCATTCCTCAATTTTGTTGTTCTAGCTAGTGGAAAGTACTTTGCAAGGGATTTGGTGGCTAGAGTGTTCCAAGTTGTGATGGAACCTGCTGGTAATGAATGTAGCCAAGCTTTTGCTCTGTCTTTCAAGGAGTATGGAAAAACGCACACTCATAGCTTCTTCAGCTCCTCGGTTGTAATTGAAAGTGTCATAAACTTCTAGGAAATTGTTGATGTGGGCATTAGGATCTTTAGTTGCATTCCACCCATACTGAAGTGACTGCTAAATCATCTGAATGCATGTTTTGATGTCTCACGCATTTGCTCGTAAGGGAGGAAGTACAATACATGAAATGAAGCCATCAACCACCGGAATGGTTCTATCTCGAATAGGAATTGGTGGTGCAACCTCCAAAGGTTTAGGTTCCATGTTAACGATTGCTTCTTGCCCTTCTCGCCTTTCCTTTCTCAACTGTCTGATAGTTCTTTCAATCTCTGGGTCAAGCGGTTGGATTTCAAAGCTTCTGGTTTGTCTCATGTAGTGTCTGAGAACCTGAAACACAAGAAAACAAAAACAATAAGTAAAAAGAAATTAGATACAAGTAAAGATATCTAACCTTAAAACTAATATTGGAAGATAAATAAGTCCCCGGCAACGGCGCCAAAAACTTGATCGATGCTTTAACACGCGTTTAACGCAAGCGCACGTATCATTCAAGTAGTATAAAAAGTATCGATCCCACGAGGACTTAATGTTGGGTTTCTAGGTCAAACCAATATCTAATTAAGCAATGAAAAGTGTGAATACAACAAAGTAAAGTTGCAGAATTACTCACTTTGATTGGCTTTTGGATGCGATGAACACAAAACTTTCTTCATGAGTTTTCGGCCAAGCTCCTCCATGGTTGTCCTCCAAGCTCCAAGCTTTGTTTTGAGATTCCATGCTCATGAATGGGTTTCCCTATCACCTTTGTAAGACTCTATGGATGTGCTAGCATCTTGAAAAATTGCAACAATCTTTCTTCATTTTTCCTTGCTAGTTTCGGCCAAGCCAAAACTTTGAGAGAAAAATGGCTATTGTCGTGAGTAGGAGAGAGGGAGAGAGTGGAAGTGTGTTGGTTGTTTTGTGTATTTCATTTTCCGAAATTCAAATACTCCTTACACTTTTCCAAAAAGTTTTACAAGGCTTTAAAGTCTTCCAACAACTCCCATCAATCACAAAAGTGACAAGCATCACATCACTCAAAGTTGATGTGACGTCCATCACAAGAATGACTAATGATGTGACGCGTGATGTGAATTGTGGGCCCCACTTGATTCGAAATGTGAGTGGGCCCACAAACACTTTCGGGCTCGGGTTTGCTAATTCTGAATTAACGAATTTTTCGTTGCGACGTAATTAAATCAAATTTAATTTAAATAATTATGCCTAGCAAAATTACTATTCACATCACTTGCGAATTAATTCTAAATCAAATCGTTAGCCCAAATTAAAATCTAATTTTAATTCCGCGTCGAAATCTAATTTCGCTTAATATATCGAATATATTGATTTATCGATTAATTCCAAATTAATCATTCTCTCTCTTTAAATAGTATTTTATCCCAGATAAAAAATCTCTGTAATTATTCCTAGATTAATTTTCTCTCTCCTATAATTAATCCCAGATTAATTATGTGCGAGTCACGTCATCGGTGAATCTTCGGGAAGTGACCCATGAGATCCATGGATATGTTGGCAGTAAATCCGGTCGTCGGACTATCTGAACACGTACGTACCTAGTACTACATTTTTACCGATTTACAAGACATGGTTGGCTTCTAGCAAAGCACCGTGCCTACCCAATTCTCCAGAAATATCCTTACAGAAATAAGTGATCTATATCAGGTGTAGTATACGTAGTATTGCATATTTTGATCTAGTATCGGATGTCACGTGCTAGGCCTGGGGCTGGAATTGTCTATGCCCCGTATGAAGCACATATCGGATCTCTGGTAACTAGTCTATATAATCGGATAAACATGACCTAGTCATATTATCCCGATAGATGCAGCATATAATAGCACCAGTTCCATATCCTACGTGACCATCATCTCCATATGACTGGAGTGATACTTCCATCATGACATCACACCCAATACACTACGATTCTCAATATACCCAGAAGAGGCGTACACAGAACCTGTTAAAGCCCTGGATGACCAAAACCAAAGTATATTGATTGTCGCAAGTATTAGCGATGTAAGTCTCAAGTTAAGACCAAATACACCTACCCTGATTCGGACTTCCATAAACACATAGTCATACTACCAATGGAATTCTGAGGGGTCTATCCAGAGCGAAGCTGTTTCTGTACCATCGGTAAACACAACCTCCTATTACACTTGCATAAGTATCCAATACTTAAGTATATGAGAACTATGTCGTTATGCTCCCATAACACGCACAAGTGCAACACTAGTCTATTCCACATTATCGATGTCCAGTCTCGATAATACTACGACTAGGGATATTTTATTGATTAAACCTTTGTGGATTGATATTGTCTCATATCATCTCAATCTGAAACTAATCATATGGACTTTTATCATTTATGTATCCCGGTAATCTAATTACAAATGATAAAAGAGCAATTTCCTTTGTCATATAGTTAATTTGTACAACAACACCATGTTATGTAAAAATAGTGATGTTATGGGTCATAATTGTCCAAAAATCTCCCACTTGGCCTATAGCCAATCACTTAAGTGTTCTACATCTGAACTATGTACGGTTCGCTCAAACTTCTACTGAGAAACTACTTTCGTCAGCGGATTTGCAATGTTATCATCTGATGCAATTTATTCGATCATCACATCACCACGATGTATGATCCAAATGAATCAGATGAATAGTTGAAGTATATACTTGGATAGTTGATGAGACCATTAATTCTTTAGCTTGTGATGTAGCCTAGCTCAGCTGCTAACAGAACTACTCCTAATCCAATTACGATTATATAGATCAAAAGTGCTTCTATTGCTGCCTCAACTGCATCAATATTCCGCTTTTATTGTTTATTCGGCAACAGTATCTTGCTTTGAAGACCTCAAACCGTTGGGTTCGGAATGGTCCCTTACTTATGCCAATTGTAATGAAAAGTTTTATGCAATAGTATAACTAGGTCTTATGCAATACATGCAAGATAATGTAATCAACATACAAGATTTTATACCATAAACGTAAATAAATAAAATAGAATTCATAAACGTATGAAACAATAGAGTGAAAAAGATGTAAATAAATAATAACAGTAAAAGCAGTAATAACAAAAAAAACAAGCACTCAAACATAAATATGACACGAATGCGTAAATGAAGAATGTGAAACAACGACCAAAACAAAGATGAATAGCAAAGTCAATAGAAGAAGGGCACGACGAACTGTGGTAAGGTAGCCTTTAGGCATTTCTCTCGAATAGATGACCTTTGGCCCACGTGATTAGCACATGTGCATCAAGTAACAATGCATGAATAAACAAAGTAATAATATTTAAAAATTAAATAACATAATGATGAAAGAGATTGAACGATTGAACGTATCTCACGTTCAAACAAACGTACTTCATTCGGCGCGGAAAAACATCATGGTAAAGGTAGACTTTAGGCATTTCCCTCGAATAGAGGACCTTTAACCGACATGATTAGCCCATGCGCACTAGATTATCAATGTATGAATAAACAAATAAATAATATGGGACCTCATATGCCATATTGAACATATTTCATGTTCAATCAAACGTACTTCGTACGGCGCGACAAAACGTCGTGGTAAAGGTAGCCTTTAGACGTTTACCTCGAATAGAAGACCTTTAAACCAACGTAATTAGCCCATGCGCATTAAGTAGCAATGCATGAATAAACAAAGAAATAATGTGTGAAAAGTAAATAACGGAATAATAAAAAGCGCGGCAAAGTATTGTGGTAAAGGTAGCCTTTTAGGCTTTTTCTCCCTCAAATAGAATGACCTTTAAACCAACGTAATTAGCTCAATGTATCATGTAGCAATGCATAGAAATTGAATAGCGAAACAATAAACATAGATTTAAATCACAAAATGAAACACGTGCTTGAAAGTTTCTCAAGCGGTACGTGGAGTTATTTCCCAAATACAGACCGCACTACCATCCATTCGGATTCGGCTATGAAATTTACATCTGCATTTCCATCCGATATACCGCAAGAGATAGCACCAACCATTTAACATAATGCAATCATTAACCCAATGTATTCATGAAATATAATAATGCATGTGATGAAATAACAATAAATAACAAAAGCGATAAATAATAAACTAAGTGTGAAACATTAAAGGAAGATAAATGACTGAAAATAAATACGGAATAATAAAGCAATGATAAATATAAATTAAATGTGAAATTGAAATAAAGATAAATGCAGATAAAATAAATGGCAGAATAATAAAAGAGAGATGTGACCAATAGTTTGGCCGTTTTTAATATAGGACTTCGCATGCCCGGTTGGACATATTCCACATCCAACCAAGCATACCGTGTTCGGGATAACAAAATAAAATACAACAAATGGGGCCCTCAGGTCTTACCTTTTAAGTTTCTTCTTGTGAATGCGTTGGGATGTCACCGGAAGGGTTAACACTTCAATATTTTTCTGGTTTGTCGCTGTTTTGGGCTGCTGCTTCCACTATTTTCTTCGTTGTTTTTGCTGATGTTTCTAACTATTTTGTGTTTTTATATGTACTATTTTCGGTGCTAAAGGCTATGTTTTGGACTCAGTTTTGGGGTAATTTTGGGGCTATCTTGAGGGTGCTTAAAGGGGCTATTCTTGGGTTGTTTCACGTGCTGCTTTGATGTCGGTTTACTGGCTTGTGGCCGTGTGAGAGCTAAGGGGCAGTGGCGTGTGTGTGGGGCTGTGAGAAGGGTTTATTGAATGAGAGATATACAGTTTTTATTTTTCACTCGGTTTGTGTTTATTGGTTTTTGAAGGGCAGTTAATGAGAGAGAGGAGTGAGAACGGAAGGCTTCTTGTTAGTGACTGAATTTGTTATTTTATTCGGTTGATGGCAGTTTATGGTGTGTGTGCAAAGGTGCGGATGTTCTCGGTTTGTTTGGTTGTATGTGTGAGTATTTAGTGTCTGGCTTATGGGTTCGTGAGTAAGGCTGAGAATGACCTGTTGAGTGTGGTAAGATTGGCTGAGGGGTTGTTGTGCATGCAGTAGGGTTTGCTTCGCTTAAGGGGCGTGATCTGTGAGGTGAGGGGCTGTTGTTCTCAGTTTGGCCGTGAGTGATGAAGCGTGGCTGTTTGGTTTGTGTGAGGACTTGGCGTGAGGTGTCTAAGTGGAGTGGCTAGAGTGAGGGTTTACCGAGAGGAGTCTAGGGCCTTTGTTGAATGTTTGTGGGGTTTTATTGTTTTGTGTTTTGTGCCGAGTATGAGAGAGAGACTAAGGAAGATAGGCGTGAGTCAAAAAGAGAGAGTATAGTTTATTTATTTTATTTTTTGGGTGTTACCATTAGGAGTGAGAGCCAAGGGGGAGGAAGAAGAAGAAGACCAAATTAGGGTTGGTTTAGGTCTCTTTTCATAATAGTTATCCTAGGGTTAGGGTTGTGCAAGGATTTTCAAAACAAAGAAACAAATCAAGCCATTATGTGTGTATTTAATTCAATTATTTAAGGAAAGAATATTTGTATTTTTGGTGGGGGGAATTTCTTTAATTTAGGAATGAGATTTATTTGCATTTGATTGTGTTTTAATTTAATTTGTGACATGTGTTAAATATGATTTAATTATTTTTAGATTGGGCTTTGGGCAAAATGGGCTTTGGGCGTATGGCTTGGTTCTTTGGTGGGCTTGATATTTAAAATAGAGATTAATCGGGCAAATCCGAGGCCAATTAGCGAGTTAAATTTGTTGATATATTCATATTTAAATTTTTCCCTTCCGAAGTCCGTTTCCCGCGAATTTCGCAACTTATCGGGTAATGCCTCCATACAAGGCTCATCATTGGGCTTTCATGTAAAAATGCAAGTGTCTACAGTCGCCCCCACTTTGATGGGACTTGTGCAGTGTGTGACAGTGACAATCTTATCAAAGTCATGCATGCATTTTTTACTTACCTAGTTCGCCAGATGTTACCGAACTTACCAGTTGTTCAGAGACGCTTTAAACTGAGTTAATGGTGATGAGGTGCTAGACCCCTGGTTTATTTCTGAACCGTTACATGAGTTGAGATTGATGGCGAGGCGCTGTGACCCGTGGGTCTTGTTCCCGAACCACCAAATGGGTCTTATTCCCGAATTGAATTGTGGGTCTTGTTCCCGATTTGAGTTGTGGGTATTGTTCTCGAATTGAATTGTGGGTCTTGTTCCCAATTTGAGTTGTGGATCTTGTTCCCGAATTGAGTTGAGGGTCTTGTTCCCGAATTCAGTTATGGGTCTTGTTCCCGAACTGAGTTGTGGGTCTTGTTCCTGAATTTAGTTGTGGGTCTTATTCCCGATTTGAGTTGTGGGTCTTGTTCCCGATTTGAGCTGTGGGACTTGTTCCCGAACTGAGTTGTGGGTCTTGTTCCTGATTTGAGTTGTGGGTCTTATTCCCGAATTGAGTTGTGGGTCTTGTTCCCGAATTGAGTTGTGGGTCTTGTTCCCAATTGTTGAGTTGAGGGTCTTCTTCCCGAATTATTTATTTTTGCCACTTTTCTTCAAAACCTGCGAAAAAATAAGACAAAGATTGCGTGCATGTGACATGTATGCATGTATGCATGGATGTATTTCCTATTCCGATGGGTTAGGCCTTTTGTGCTCTTTGGCGCCCTTCACCTACTAATGTCTTTGGTCGCCCCCCGGGCATGCTTATAGTTTCCTTTTGCCTGTTCTTTTCTGGTGATTGGTCAGTTCTCTTTGGTCCCATGGCTCAAGATCCCGTTATGTCCCTTATTCACGTGGTGGTAGGCTGGTCGCCCCCAGACTTGGTTTAGTTTTCTGCTCTCCGCTGCTTGTACTAGGTCAATGTGGACTACGTGATGTTCACTCTGTATCAACATATTATATTACTGGCTAAAAAATAGTCTCAATAGTTATACATATTATTGTCCTCAAAGAATGCCTAGTAATGAGACCATAGAACCTTCAAAGCACTCAATGCAACTCAAATCCGAGTTTTTGAATAAACGATCTAAGCCAGACTCAAAGTGTGTGTGTGCAATGGTTCTTTTGCAGCTTGATCCCTAGGTAAGCCAACTCAATGATTTCGTTTCAAAAATTGGGATTGATGGGTCAAACCAACCTAGATATCTCAATTGTGCTCTACAATTGCTTTTCTGTGCTTAATGTGGTATGATTTTCTTTCTCTTTTGTCTCTCTTCTTTTTTTCTTTTCGTTTTGAACTTCTTCTTTTTTTCTTTTTTTTTTCAACACACCTACCCTTTAAGGTATCATTTCTCCTCATGGTGGTCCTAATACTCGCCCATGGGTAGCTTCACGCTTATCGGTTATAGGTGGTTTATTTTTTTTAAGAGACTTTTCTTTTATTTTCAACCATACCACACATCATAACACGAGCAAATCAAGACAGACATCTAAGCAGACGGTCATTCACCGACTTACAATTTCTTCAACTAGTCATCTTGCCACTACTAGGGTTTTCACTGCTAAGAACCTTTAAATAAGTGCTTACGAGTCTAACAAGGATCAATTACTCAAAGTATCAGATAAAAGTACGTCAAGAGTTTATCGTTTCTAAGATTTCATCCTAAAGCAAAAATTGCATCATTGGACTTATGTCTAACTATTAAGGACTAAAAACAAACAATTTTTTTCTTTCTTTCCTTTTTCTCTTTTTTTTTTTCTCTATTTTTTCTTTCTTTTTTTTCTCTTTTTTTCTTTTTTTTTTTCTTTTTTGCTCATCCTTGCCGTAAATTTTTCTGTTCCTCCGTTTCCTTTTCCCCGATACCAATGTTTTCTAAACTCTTCTTGACAAATATTCTTTTTCCTAACCCAACGGATATCTATGATAGCTTTTAAGACACATGGGTTAACATGATGCGTGTATGCATGAGATGCATGTGGTTATCAAAACAGAATATATCCTTCCGACCTTATTCCTCCCACACTCGTGGTATGTCCATTTTTGTCCTAGGTATGGCTTATTTTATGCACCAATATGGGGTGCACAAAATCGTTCTCTCCTATGCTACGGGGTGAACCTTGGCTACCTCGGTCCCTTTCCATCGGTAAAAGACAAAGACCGTTCATTTACAATATTGATTAAGCCTATATGGGGCATGTCATTGTCTAGAAATGACGAATTGGGCTTTCAGCAACCGCGATCATGGGGATGAACTTAGAGGTCTACAAAAGTATGCAAATATGTCGTAACAAGGCGTATCCTTTCTGGTTGAAAGCCAGTGTGGATATCGGACTCATGCTTCTGGCATACTTGGATAGTATTTGAATTTTCTAAGCCCATCAAGGTTTTCATACAAGTTGGCCCGTTATCATTTTAAAGCATTCAATCATATTATTGCGAGGTGTAAACTTGTCCCAATTGAAAAAGGCCCAATAGGTTTACATTTTTGCAATATCATGGCTAAACAACTTCAAATAATAGGGGGCCCAAACATAAAGTGGCCCATCGGCATTTTAGAAGCTTTTGGCCCAATCGTCATAAGACATAAACTCGTCCCAGTTTAAACGACTCAACAAGTTCACATCCTATGACAAGAAGTCCAAATAAATCCAAATGATGATGGTCCCAAACAAAGCATAAAGGATGGCTTCTATAGGTCATATAACTATGGTTCATATGCAAGCTTACAAGGGTATGAATAAAGGCTCATGCCGGCGAAGGGTTGCCCACAACTAGGTCTCCCCACTCAAGGGTTCGAGCGACCAAGTGAGCGCACCTTTTTTATACCCTACGGTACGTGCCAACGAGTGATGATACTATATAACGATTCGCCGCTTCGAGCGAAAACGACTTCACGATGCATGAATAACTGTCAAATGGATTCCTCTATTGAAAATTCCCCAGATGGAGGGTGGAGTGAACTCTCCTAAATACCCTTACCTCTTAGGCTCTTATAGCCTTGGTGACAGGAATAGACAATAGATCCTCCAAATTAGTCCACCACTTTAAACGTGCCTTAAGGTAAGCTTTGAGTAAATGATTATCTAGATGTCTTCACAGCTTTTCCTTTTGGCTATAAAAAGGTAGTGAGTGAAGGAAGACACCAAATCATTATCTAACTCTAATAATACCTTTGGTTAAATCAACCCACTTGTAGACAAGGTTAACTAAAGCAAAAATCACAAAAATTACAAGACATTATTTCGGGGCCGATTCTCTATCCCTAGTGGAGTCGCCAGACTGTAGGTAAGGTACAGAAGTGGACGATGTTGTCCGGGCTCGCGGCCCGGTTAGGAGTACAGAGTAGCCCGCGGGGGACTAAAACGTATAAATAAAATGGAGTGACCACCAAGTGTGAACTGGGAAATGATTTAAGGCCACACTCACCCCTCGCAAGGGAAGACCTCAAACCTTTGGGTTCGGAATGGTCCCTTACTTATGTCAATTGTAATGAAAAGATTTATGCAATAGTATAACCAGGTCTTATGCAACACATGCAAGATAATGTAATCAACACAAGATTGCATACCCATAAACGTAAATAAATAAATAAAAAAAGACAAATGCATAATTCATAAACGTATTAAACAAAAGAGTGTAAAAGATGTAAATAAATAATAACTGTAAAAGTAGTAATAACAAAAAAACAAGCACTCAAACATAAATATGACACGAATGCGCAAATGAAGAATGCGAAACAACGACAAAAAAAAAAGACGAATAGCGAAGTCAATAGAAGAAGGACGCGGAAAACTGTGGTAAGGTAGCCTTTAGGCATTTCCCTCGAATAGATGACCTTTGGCCCACGTGATTAGCCCATGCGCATCAAGTGACAATGCATGAATAAACAAAGTAATAATATGTAAAAAGTAAATAACATAATGATGAAAGAGATGCGACCACGGCCAACATCTATATGGGACCTCATATGCCCGATTGAACGTATCTCACGTTCAATCAAACGTACTTCGTCCGGCGCGGCAAAACATCATGGTAAAGGTAGCCTTTAGGCATTTCCCTAAAAATAGAGGACCTTTAGCCGACATGATTAGCCCATGCGTACTAGATTATCAATGCGTGAATAAACAAATAAATAATATGGGACCTCATATGCCCTATTGAACATATCTCACGTTCAATCAAACGTACTTCGTCCGACGCGGCAAAACGTCGTGGTAAAGGTAGCCTTTAGGCGTTTCCCTCGAATAAAGGACCTTTAAACCAACGTAATTAGCCCATGCGCATCAAGTAGCAATGCATGAATAAATAAAGAGATAATGTGCGGCAAAGTATTGTGGTAAAGGTAGCATTTTAGGCTTTTTCTCCCTCAAATAGAGGACCTTTAAACCAACGTAATTAGCTCAAGCTCATCAAGTAGCAATGCATAGAAAATGAATAGCGGAACAATAAACATATATTTAAATCACAAAATGAAACAAGTGCTTGAAATTTTCTCAAGCTGTACGTGGAGTTGTTTCCCAAGTACAGACCGCACTACCGTCCATTCGGATTCGGCTACGAAATTTACGTCTTGATTTCCATCCGATATACCGCAAGAGATAGCACCAACCATTTAACATAACACAATCATAAACCCAATGTATTCATGAAATATGATAATACATGTGATGAAATAACAATAAATAACGGAAGCGATAAATAATAAACTAAGTGTGAAACATTAAAGGAAGATAAATTACTGAAAATAAATATGGAATAATAAAGCAATGATAAATATAAATTAAATGTGAAATAGAAATAAAGATAAATGCAGGATAAAATAAATGGCGGAATAATAAAAAAGAGATGTGACCAATAGTTTGGCCGTTTTTAATATAGGACTTCGCATGCCCGGTTGGACGTATTCCACGTCCAACCAAGCATGTCGTGTCTGGGATAACAAAATAAAATACAACAAAGGGGCCCCTCAGGTCTTACCTTTTAAGTTGCTTCTCGGGAATGTGTTGGGACGTCACTGGAAGGGTTAACACTTCACTATTTTTCTGGTTTGCCACTGTTTTGGGCTGCTGTTTCCACTATTTTCTTCGTTGCTTTTGCTGCTATTTCTCACTATTTTGGGTGTGTTTTCAGGGACTATTTTCGGTGCTAAAGGCTACTGTTTTGGACTCGGTTTTGGGGTAATTTTGGGGCTGTCTTGAGGGTGCTTAGAGGGGCTGTTCATGGGTTGTTTCACCTGCTGTTTTTATGTCGGTTTGCTGGTTTATGGTCGTGTGTGAGCTAAAGGGCAGTGGCGTGTGTGTGGGGCTGTGAGAATGGTTTATTGAATGGGAGCTGTGCGGTTTGTATTTTTCACTCGGTTTGTGTTTATTGGTTTTTGAAGTGCAGTTAACGAGAGAGAGGAGTGAGAATGTGAAGGCTGCTTGTTAGTGGCTGAATTTTTTATTTTATTCGGTTGATGGCAGTTTTTTTTGTGTGTGCAAAGGTGCGGCAGTTCTCGGTTTGTTTGGTTTGTTGTGTGAGTAGTTAGTGTCTGGCTTATGGGTTCGTGAGTAAGGCTGAGAGTGACGTATTGACTGTGGTAAGGTCGGTTGAGGGGTTGTTGTGCATGCAGTAGGGTTTGCTTCGCTTGGGGGCGTGATCTGTGAGGTGAGGGGCTGTTGTTCTCGGTTTGGCCGTGAGTGATGAAGCATGGCTGTTTGGTTTGTGTGAGGACTTGGCGTGAGGTGTCTAACTGGAGTGGCTAGAGTGAGGGTTTTCCGAGAGGAGTCTAGGGCTTGTGTTGAATGTTTATGGGGTTCTATTATTTTTTGTTTTTGACCGAGTGTGAGAGAGAGACTAAGGAATATAGGCGTGAGTCAAGAAGAGAGAGTATAGTTTATTTATTTTATTTTTTTGGGTGTTTGCATGAGGAGTGAGAGCCAAGGGGGAGGAAGAAGAATAAGACCAAATTAGGGTTGGTTTAGGTCTCTTTTCATAATAGTTATCCTAGGGTTAGGGTTGTGCAAGGATTTTCAAAACAAGGAAACAAATCAAGCCATTATGTGTGTATTTAATTCAATTATTTAAGGAAAAATTATTTGTATTTTTGGTGGGGGAATTTCTTTAATTTAGGAATAGGATTTATTTGCATTTGATTGTGTTTTAATTTAATTTGTGACATGTGTTAAATATGATTTAATTATTTTTGGATTGGGCTTTGGGCGAAATGGGCTTTGGGCGTATGGCTTGGTTCTTTGGAGCGCTTGATATTTAAAACAGAGATTAATCGGGAAAATCCGAGGTTAATTAGCGAGTTAAATTTTTTGATATATTCATTTTTAAATTTTTCCCTTCCGACGTCCTTTTCTTCAAAACCTGCAAAAAAAATAAGACAGCGATTGCGTGCATGTGACATGTATGCATGGATGTATTTCCTATTCCGATTGGTTAGGCCTTTTATGCTCTTCGGTGCCCTTCACCTACTAATGTCTTTGGTCGCCCCCCGGGCATGCTTACAGGTTCCTTTTTCCTGTTCTTTTCTGGTGATTGGTCAGTTCTCTTTGGTCCCATGGCTCAAGATCCCGTTATGTCCCTTATTCACGTGGTGGTAGGCTGGTCGCCCCCAGACTTGGTTTAGTTTTCTGCTCTCTGCTGCTTGTACTAGGTCAAGGTGGACTACGTGATGTGTCACTCCGTATCAACATACTATATTACTGGCTACAAAATAGTCTCAATAGTTATACATATTATTGTCCTCAAAGAATGCCTAGTAATGAGACCAGAGAACCTTCAAAGGACTCAATGCAACTCAAATCCGAGTTTTTGAATAAACGATCTAAGCCAGACTCAAAGTGTGTGTATGTGTGTGCAAAGGTTCTTTTGCACCTTGATCCCTAGGTAAGCCAACTCAATGATTTCGTTTCAAAAATTGGGATCGATGGGTCAAACCAACCTAGATAACTCAATTGTGCTCTACAATTTCTTTTCTGTGCTTAATGTGGTATGGTTTTCTTTCTCTTTTGTCTCTCTTCTTTTTTTCTTTTCGTTTTGAACTTCTTCTTTCTTCTTCTTTTTTTCTTTTTTTTTTCCTTTTTTTTTCAACACACCTACCCTTTAAGGTATCATTTCTCCTCATAGTGGTCCTAATACTCGCCCATGGGTAGCTTCACTCTTATCGGTTATAGGTGGTTTATTTTTTTTAAGAGACTTTTCTTTTATTTTCAACCATACCACACATCATAACATAAGAAAATCAAGACAGACATCTAAGCAGACGGTCATTCACCGACCTACAATTTCTTCAACTAGTCATCTTGCCAACTACTAGGGTTTTCACTGCTAAGAACCTATAAATAAGTGCTTACGAGTCTAACATGGATCAATTACTCAAAGTATCAGATAAAAGTACTTCAAGAGTTTATCGTTTCTAAGATTTCATCCTAAAGCAAACATTTGCATCATTGGACTTATGTCTAACAATTAAGGACTAAAAACAAATAATTTTTTTCTTTCTTTCCTTTTTTCTCTCTTTTTTCTCTTTTTTTTCTTTCTTTTTTTTCTTTTCTTCTTTTTTTCTTTTTTTTCTTTTTTCTTCACAATGGTCTTTCTATCCTTGCCATAAATTTTTCTGTTCCTCGTTTCCTTTTCTCGATACCTATGTTTGCTAAACTCTTCTTGACAAATCTTTTTTTTCCTAACCCAACGGATATCTATGAAGGTTTTAAGACACATGGGTTAACATGATGCGTGTATGCATGAGATGCATGTGGTTATCAAAACAAAATATATCATTCCAACCTTATTCTTCCCACACTTGTGGCATGTCCATTTCTTTCCTAGATATGGCTTATTTTATGCACTAAAATCGTTCTCTCCTATGCTACGGGGTGAACCTTGGCTACCTCGATCCCTTTCCATCGGTAAAAGACAAAGACCGTTCATTTACAATATTGATTAAGCCTATTATAGGGCATGTCATTGTCTAGAAACGATGAATTGGGCTTTCAGCAACCGCGATCATGGGGATGAACTTAGAGGTATTCAAAAGTATGCAAATATGTCGTAACAAGGCGTATACTTTCTGGATTAAAGCCAGTGTGGATATCGGACTCATGCTTCTGGCATACTTGGATCGTATTTGGATTTTCTAAGCCCATCAAGGTTTTCATACAAGTTGGCCCGTTATCATTTTAAAGCATTCAATCATATAATTGTGAGGTGTAAACTTGTCCCAGTTGAAAAAGGCCCAATAGGTTTACATTTTTGCAATATCGTGGCTAAACAACTTCAAATAATATGGGGCCCAAACATAAAGTAGCCCATTGACATTTTAGAAGCTTTTGGCCCAATCATCATAAGACATAAACTCGTCCCAGTTTAAACGGCCCAACAAGTTCACATCCTTTGACAAGAAGTCCAAATGAATCCAAATGATGATGGTCCCAAACACAAGCATAAAGGATGGCTTCTATAGGTCATATAATTATGGTTCATATGCAAGCTTACAAGGGTATGAATAAAGGCTCCTGCCGGCGAAGGGTTGTTGGACAGTTATGACGCATAGCGTCACTATTTGTATAGATCATGGTGTTGTTGTACATATTAACTATGTGACAAAGGAAATTTCTCTTTTTTCATTTGTGATTAGATCACCAAGATGTATAAATGATGAAAGGTCCATATGATTAGTTTCAGATTGAGATGATATGAGACAGTATCAATCCGCGAAGGTTTAATCATTAAATATCCCTAGTCAGAGTATTGTCAAGATTGGACATCGATAAATACGAAAAAGACTAGTATTACACTTGTGCGTGTTGTGAGGGCATAACGGCATAGTTCTCATATGTTTGGGTATAGGATACTCATGCAAGTGTGATAGGAGGTTGTGTTTACCGATGGTACGGAAACAGCTTCGCTCTGGATTGACCCCTTGGAATTCCATTGGTAGTATGACTATGTGTCTATGGAATTCTGAATCAGGGTAGGTGTATTTGGTCTTAACTTAAGACTTGCACCGTTAATACTTGCAACAATCAATATACTTTGGTTTTGGTCATCCAGGGCTTTAACAGGTTCTGTGTATGCCTCTGCTGGGTATATTGAGAATCGTAGTGTGTTGGGTGTGATGTCGAGATGGAAGTATCACTCCAGTCATAGTGGAGATGATGATCACGTAGGATACGGAACTGGTTCTCTTATTTACTGTAGTCATCGGGATAATATGACTAGGTCATGATTATCCGATTATAGAGACTAGCTACCATAGATCCGATATGTGATTCGTACGGGGCAGACACAATTCCAGCCCCAGGCCTAGCATGTGACATCTGATACTGGATAGAAATACGCAATACTACGTATACTATGCCTGATATAGATCATTTATTCCTGTAAGGATATTTCTGGAGAATTGGGTAGGCATGGCGCTTTGCTAGAAGCCAACCTTGTCTTGTAAATCGGTAAAAACGTAGTACTAGGTACGTACGTGTTCGGATAGTCCAACGACCGGATTTACTGCCAACATATCTGGGGATCTCATGGGTCGCTTCCTGAAGATTCACCGATGACGTATGACTCACACTTTATTAATCTGAGATTAATTATATGAGAGAGAAAATTAATTAGGATTAATTACGGAGATATTTTATCTGGGATAAAATATCATTTAAAGAGAGAGAACGATTAATTTGGAATTAATCGATAAAATAATATATTCGATATATTATATGAAATTGGATTTCGACGCGGAAATGAAATTAGATTTTAATTCGGGCGAATGGGTTAATTTACAATTAATTCGTTAGCGACGTGAATAGTGATTTTACTAGGCATAATTATTTAATTACGCCGCAACGGAAAATTCGTTAATTCAGAATTAGCGAACCTGAGCCCGGGAGTGTTTACGGGCGCACTCGCATTGCGAATTTAAGTACGGCCCACAAGTCACATCAAGCGTCAAATCATTAGTCACATCAAACGTCAAATCACTTGTCACTTTGAGTGATGTGACAATTTATCACTTGATTGATTGATGGTAGTGGTTGTTGGCATTATTGCCATTTGACTTTTGGAAAGCAATTTTTTTAGTAAATGAATTTTTGAAATTCAATTAGTGTATTAAATACACATTTTTTTCAACCACCAACACAACACACTTCTCTCAATTTCTTCCTCTCTCTCATGGCCACAAGGCTAATTTTCTTCCGCAATTTTCTGCTCAAAGCCGAGAATGGCAAGGAGAAGCAAGGTGATTTTTACGGCAAAAATTACCGAGTTCTAGCACACTTCCTGAGTCTTACGAAGGTGATAGGGAAACCCACCTGTGGGCATGGAATACACATCACAAAGCTTGGAGCTTGAGACCACCATGACCGAATTTTTGAAGGACAAAATAGCCCACTGTCGTGTGCCCTAGGAGGGAAAAGCTTGAAGATTTTGTTCCTCGCATCGCTCAACCGATCAATGTAAGTATTCCGCAACTTCTTTGAGTATTCGCACATGTGTTTCATTGCTTGAATCGATCCCGGTTAGATCGTAGAAACCCAATAAGGTTGCCCACAACTAGGTTTTCCCACTCAAGGGTTCGAGCGACCAAGTGAGCACACCTTTTTTATACTTAGGTACGTTCCAACGAGTGATGATACCATGTAACGATCCGTCGCTTCGAGCAAAAATGACTTCACGATGCATGAATAACTGTCAAATGGATTCCTCTATTGAAAATTCCCCAGATGGAGGGTGGAGTGAACTCTCTTAAATACCTTTATCTCTTAGGCTCTTATCGCCTTGGTGACAGGAATAAACAATAGATCTTTCAAATTAGTCCACCACTTCAAGTGTGCCTTAAGGTAAGCTTTGAGTAAATGATTATCTAGATGTCTTCACAACTTTTCCTTTTGGCTATAAAAAGGTAGTGAGTGAAGGAAGACACCAAATCATTATCTAACTCTAATAATACCATTGGTTAAATCAACCCACTTGTAGACAAGGTTAACTAAAGCAAAAATCACAAACATTACAAGATATTATTTCAGGGCTGATTCTCTATCCCCAGTGGAGTCGCCAGACTGTAGGCAAGGTACAGAAGTGGACGACGTTGTCCGGGCTCATGGCCCGGTCGGGAGTACAGAGTAGTCCGCGGGGGACTAAACCAGAGAAATAAAATGGAGTCGCCACCCAGTGTGAACTGGGAAATGATTTAAGGCCACACTCACCCCTCGCAAGGGTAGACCTCAAACCGTTGGATTCGGAATGGTCCCTTACTTATGCCAATTGTAATGAAAATATTTATGCAATAGTATAACCAGATCTTATGCAACACATGCAAGATAATGTAATCAACACACAAGATTGCATACCCATAAACGTAAATAAATAAAAAAGAAGACAAATGCATAATTCATAAACGTATTAAACAAAAGAGTGCAAAAGATGTAAATAAATAATAACTGTAAAAGCAGTAATAACAAAAAAACAAGTACTCAAACATAAATATGACACGAATGCGCAAATGAAGAATGCGAAACAACGACCAAAACAAAGACGAATAGCGAAGTCAATAGAAAAAGGGCGCGGCAAACTGTGGTAAGGTAGCCTTTAGGCATTTCCCTCGAATAGAGGACCTTTGGCCCACGTGATTACCCCATGCGCATCAAGTGACAATGCATGAATAAACAAAGTAATAATACGTAAAAAGTAAATAACATAATGATGAAAGAGATACGACCGCGGCCGACATCTATATGGGACCTCGTATGCCCGTCTGAACGTATCTCACGTTCAATCAAACGTACTTCGTCCGGCGCGGCAAAACATCATGGTAAAGGTAGCCTTTAGGCATTTCCCTCGAATAGAGGACCTTTAGCCTACATGACTAACCCATGCGCACTAGATTACCAATGCATGAATAAAAAAAATAAATAATATGGGACCTCGTATGCCCTATTGAACATATCTCACGTTCAATCAAACATACTTCGTCCGGCGCGGTAAACATCGTGGTAAAGGTAGCCTCTAGGCGTTTCCCTCGAATAGAGGACCTTTAAACCAACGTAATTAGCCCATACGCATCATGTAGAAATGCATGAATAACCAAATAAATAATGTGCGAAAAGTAAATAATGGAATAATAAAAAGGCGCGGCAAAATATTATGGTAAATGTAGCCTTTTAGGCTTTTTCTCCCTCAAATAGAGGATCTTTAAACCAACGTAATTAGCTCTTGCGCATCAAGTAGCAATGCATAGAAAATAAATATAGAAACAATAAACATAGATTTAAATCATAAAATGAAGCATGTGCTTGAAAGTTTCTCAAGCGGTACGTGGAGTTGTTTCCCAAGAACAGACCGCACTACCGTCCATTCGGATTCGGCTACGAAATTTACGTCTGGGTTTTCATTCGATATACCGCAAGAGATAGCACCAACCATTTAACATAACGCAATCATTAACCCAATGTATTCATGAAATTTGATAATGCATGTGATGAAATAACAATAAATAACGGGAAGCGATAAAAAATAAACTAAGTGCGAAACATTAAAGCAAGAGAAATGACTGAAAATAAATGCAGAATAATAAAGCAATGATAAATATAAATTAAATGTGAAATAGAAATAAAGATAAATGCAGGATAAAATAAATGGCGGAATAATAAAAGAGAGATGTGACCAATAGTTTGGCCGTTTTTAATATAGGACTTCACATGCCCGGTTGGACGTATTCCACGTCCAACCAAGCATGTCGTGTCCGGGATAACAAAATAAAATACAACAAAGGGAGCCCTCAGGTCTTACCTTTTAAGTTGCTTCTCGGGAATGCGTTGGGACGTCACCGGAAGGGTTCACACTTCACTATTTTTCTGGTTTGCCGCTGTTTTGGGCTGCTGTTTCCACTATTTTCTTCATTGTTTTTGCTGCTATTTCTCACTGTTTTGGTTGTGTTTTCAGGGACTATTTTTGGTGCTAAAGGCTACTATTTTGGACTCGGTTTTGGGGTAATTTTGGGGTTGTCTTTAGGGTGCTTAGAGGGGCTGTTCTTGGGTTGTTTCACGTGCTGCTTTGATGTCGGTTTGCTGGTTTGTGGCCGTGTGTGAGCTAAGGGGAAGTGGCGTGTGTGTGGGGCTGTGAGAAAGGTTTATTGAATGGGAGCTGTACGGTTTGTATTTTCACTCGGTTTGTGTTTATTGGTTTTTGAAGGGCAGTTAACGAGAGAGAGGAGTGAGAATGTGAAGGCTGCTTGTTAGTGGCTGAATTTTTTGTTTTATTCGGTTGATGGTAGTTTGTAGTGTGTGTGTGCAAAGGTGCGGCTGTTCTCGGTTTGTTTGGTTGCTTGTGTGAGTAGTTAGTGCCTGGCTTATGGGTTCGTGAGTGAGGCTAAGAGTGACGTGTTGAGTGTGGTAAGGTTGGCTGAGGGGTTGTTATGCATGCAGTAGGGTTTGCTTCGCTTAGGGGGCGTGATCTGTGAGGTGAGGGGCTGTTGTTCTCGGTTTGGCCGTGAGTGATGAAGCGTGGCTGTTTGGTTTGTGTGAGGATTTGGCGTGAGGTGTCTAAGTGGAGTGGCTAGAGTGAGGGTTTGCCAAGAGGAGTCTAGGGCCTCTGTTGAAGGTTTGTGGGGTTTTTTTATTTTGCGTTTTTTGCCGAGTGTGAGAGAGAGACTAAGGAAGAGAGGCATGAGTCAAAAAGTGAGAGTATGGTTTATTTATTTATTTTTTGGGTGTTGCCGTGGGCATTGATTGCCAAGGGGGAGGAAGAAGAAGAAGACCAAATTAGGGTTGGTTTAGGTCTCTTTTTATAATGGTTATCCTATGGTTAAGGTTGTACGTGGATTTTCAAAACACGGAAACAATCAAGCCATTATGTGTGTATTTAATTCAATTATTTAAGGAAATAATATTTATATTTTTGGTGGGGGAATTTCTTTAATTTAGGAATGGGATATATTTGCATTTGATTGTGTTTTAATTTAATTTGTGACATGTGTTAAATATGATTTAATTATTTTTGGATTGGGCTTTGGGCGAAATGGGCTTTGGGCGTATGGCTTGGTTCTTTGGTGGGCTTGATATTTAAAACAGAGATTAATCGGGTAAATCCGAGGCCAATTAGCGAGTTAAATTTATTGATATATTTATTTTTAAATTTTTCCCTTCCGTCGTCCATTTCCCGCGACTTCCGCAACTTATCGGGTAGTGCCTCCATACGAGGGTCATCATTGTGCTTTCATGCAAAAATGCAAATGTCTACAGATGGATTTTGTAATTGGACTGCAGAGAACACAGAAAGGTTATGATGCAATTTTGGTGATAGTGGATCGATTGTCTAAATCATCCCATTTTGTGTCGATTCGAGTTACATAGGGACTAGAGAGGCTAGCAAAACTGTATGTGGAGCAGATTGTGAGGCTACTAGTGTACCAATATCAATTATATCAGATAGAGATGTCAAATTTACTTCTCATTTTTAGCAGAGTTTCCAGAATCATATGGGGTCAAAGGTTTCTATGAGCACTGCATTCCACCATCAGACTAACGGACAGTCAGAACAGACTATTCAGACATTAGAAGACTTGCTGAGATAGTGTGTATTGATATTTATTGGACGATGGGGCGAGCATTTACATTAATAGAGTTTGCCTACAATAACAGCTTCCAGACTAGTATCTATATGGCTTCATTTTTGGCTCTGTATGGGAGGAGGTGTAGAACTCATGTTTGTTGGGGCGAGGTTGGAGATAGACATATTCATGGTTTGGATCTAGTAGATATGACATTGGGGGGATCAGATTGATTCGAGCTAGATTGTTAAAGGTGCAGAGCCGACAAAAGAGTTATGCTGACAAAAGAATGAAGGATCTTGAGTTCAAAAGTGGGGGATAAACTTTTTTAAAAGTCTCGTCTTGGAAGGGAGTATTGAGATTTGGCTGGAAATGAAAGTTGGCACCGCGTTACATTGGCCCTTATGAGATTTTGGAGATAGTAGGTAAAGTGGCATATCGTTTGGCATTACCACCGGAATTAGAAAAGATCCATAAGGTATTTCATATTCAATGCTGAAGAAATATGTACCAAATCCTACTAATATCTTGGAGAGCCAACCGATAGAGTTGAGTGAGAATCTGACATATGAAGAAAAGCTGCTAAAAATCAAAGACCAAAAGGTTTAGAGTTGATATCCAGACGAATTTCTCTTGTGAATGTCATGTGGTCTAATCATCACATGCAGAAAGTGACTTGGGAAGTGGAACATGACATGAGGGAGACATACCCAGAACTGTTGAGGGTTGAGAAATTTCAAGGACGAAATTTTTGTTAGATTGGTAAATTGTAACATCATGCTTTGCATTATTAAAGCAAATTGATTTTTCTTAACTAATCCCCGACACAATCACACCCTATTCATACCAAATATGTTTCTTTGTCCCCAAAATAAAAAAGCAAGCAACAACCATGCCCCCACTCCCTACTTTACTTACTCCACCACTTTCTATAATTAAAACAACAACCTAGATTAGTCTATTGTGTGTGTGTTTAACATGAGATCAAGAGGATTGTGTGGGGAGCAGTGTGTTGAGCTGTAGACAGAGGGAATTGAAGCATTTTTTAGTAAGTATTTAGAGGGAACAAAACCAGTAGAGAGAGAAACAGTAGGAGAGAGAAAGTATGTGTCCGGCCACCTTTTCCAGAGAGTGATCACATTTGGAAAATCCTCTTGACAAGACGAATCAAACTCCACAGGTCCGATGCCGAGCTAAAGAGGTCCGCGAACCCCTTTCAAAGGTGGGCATGCTCATGGAGGAGGTCGTGACTAT
Organism: Zanthoxylum bungeanum; assembly: GCA_019454045.1. NCBI lineage: Eukaryota > Viridiplantae > Streptophyta > Magnoliopsida > Sapindales > Rutaceae > Zanthoxylum > Zanthoxylum bungeanum. The sequence continues at coordinate 22,170 of SKCR01040703.1, forward strand.
ATATCCTTATAAATAAACTCAAATAACAATTTAGAGAGGGTTATGAATCATGAATGCATAAGAAATATATATTGGGGCTAAATTGGATCGTTTAATCATTATTAGCAAAAAGCAATCTTTAATATCGCCCAATTCCTATCATGAAGCATTCTCCTTGGTGATTACAAATCTTAATTCCGACTGTTTTAAGATCGCCCAATTCCTATCAGAGATGATGATCATGATCAACCACCAGTACCAGAAGCTACACCAACAGTTCCACAGAGAAGGTCTGACAGAGACAAGCGACCTTCAACTAAATACTCTACATATGAGTATGTGTTGCTTACTGACGGGGGAGAACCCGAGAGCTACAGGGAGGCTGTGGAAATAGAGGACAGAGAAAAGTGGGAGGAAGCCATGCAAGATGAGATGAAATCGTTGCATGACAATCACACTTTTGAGTTGGTGAAATTGCCAAGAGGCAAACGGGCTTTGAAGAACAAATGGGTATATAGAGTGAAGCAACATGAGCATACTTCACAACCCGGTACAAAGCCAGACTAGTCGTCAAGGAATTCAATCAGTGGAAAGGCATTGACTTTGATGAAATCTTCTCTCCAGTTGTGAAGATGTCATCTATCAGAGTGGTACTCAGTCTAGCAGCAAGCCTCGACCTGGAGATTGAGCAGATGGATGTCAAGACCGCATTTCTTCACGAAGATCTGGAAGAAGAAATTTACATGGAGCAACCAGAAGGCTTCAGAGTCAGAGGGAAAGAGGACTATGTGTGCAGACTCAGGAAAAGCCTCTACGGTTTGAAACAGGCACCGAGACAGTGGTACGTGAAGTTTGAGTCAGTTATGGGGGAGCAGGGATACAAGAAGACCACTTCAGACCATTGTGTTTTCGTTCAGAAGTTTTCTGACGATGATTTTATCATCTTACTGTTATATGTAGATGATATGTTGATAGTTGGCAGGAATCAATCGAGGATTGATAATTTGAAGCAGCAACTGAGTAAGTCTTTTGAGATGAAAGACTTGGGGCCAGCTAAACAGATTCTTGGCATCAGGATCGGTCGTGATCGGAAAGCCAGGAGGTTATACTTGTCACAGGAGGAGTACATTGAGAAGGTACTTCAGAGATTCCAGATGGACAAGGCTAAAGCGGTTAGCACTCCTCTTGCTACCCACTTTAGATTGAGTACGAGATAGAGTCCCTCTACTGAGTTAGAGAAGGAGGAAATGAAACAGGCTCCATACACCTCAGCAGTGGGAAGTCTTATGTATGCCATGGTGTGCACGAGGCCAGACTTAGCACACGCAGTTGGATTGGTCAGCCGGTTTATGTCAAACCCAGGACGAGAACACAGGAATGCTGTCAAATGGATTATGCGGTATCTTCGAGGCACATCCAAGATGAGATTATGTTTTGGAAGCAGCGACAAGCCAGTGTTGATGGGCTACACCGATTCAGATATGGTAGGAGATGTGGATACCCGAAAGTCTATTTCAGGGTATCTGATTACTCTCTCAGGAGGAGCTGTGCATGGCAGTCAAGGTTGCAGAGATATGTTGCACTTTCTACAACAGAGACGGAATTCATTGCAGCGACGGAAGCTTGCAAGGAATTGCTGTGGATGAAGACATTCGTCCAGGAATTGGGTTTCAAGCAGGAGAAGTACATTTTGTACTGCGATAGCCAGAGCGCTATCTATCTCAGTAAAAATTCCACATTTCATTCGAGGTCAAAACATATCGATGTAAGGTATCACTGGATACGGGACGTCCTGAGCTCAAGGCTGTTAGAACTCAGGAAAATTCACACCGACGACAATGGTGCTGATATGTTCACGAAGGTTTTATCGAAGGAGAAGCTTGAAATCTGTCGTGTCATAGCCGGGATGACAAAACTCTCCACATAGTCAGAGTGGGGAGATTCAGAGAACTACGATTGGCTTGATCCCAACTCAGGGTACGTAGGCAGTCATTCAGATGCAGCCAGGGGAGGATCCTTTGGAGGATCCGGATTTGGATGATTAAATGGTCGGCTTAGATTTTGAGGAAATCTTCACCGATGGGGAGATTTGTTGATGTCACTGCATGCATAATGCATGCAGTGTGCTTGCCAGCACAAGGCAGCTGCGCCGAAAGAAGAAAAGAAGCAGGCAACAGCTATGGCAAGCTGTAAACGTGTGCCAAACCGCGTGGCACTGTTCACGCGGTTTGGGCACTATAAATTAGAGCCCCCAAGCCATTGTAAGGTATCCCTAAATGTGTGAATGTGTAGTGAGAGTGATTGGTGAGAGTTTTTTGTAAAGCTTGTATTGGAAGCTTTGTAATTCTTTTGTGGGTATATAAAAGAAGAGTTTTCTCTCAAATTATCCTCTATTATTGTGTGTTTAATCACAACAGTTTTATCACCCTAGATTCATTAAACCATGAATGAACATCAACATATAAAGTGGTCTTACCGAGCTCCCAGCCATGAATCGAGTAGTTCTTTCTGACCGTATAACGTATGAAAGACTCAGCATTAGTATAGTCCCAAGCTCCCTGAGCAGAACCATCAGTTTGTATAGACCGTCCAGGGAGAGCATTTAATCCAAAAATAAGCTTAGCCCTGGATTGAACACAGTAACAGTATGAAAATGATTCTCAACTTTCAAATAAATAAGGCTTGAGATAAACAATTTATATGCAAGAGAAATAATCATACCCAGATTTCTTGCACAAAGCATTAAGTTCATCCCATCTGTCATCGATAAACATCCTTGGTTAAATCCAAACATCTCTGAAGTGTTTTTGACAAATTGAACACAAGGTTGCTGATAATCTTCAGTATCATATATAACTTTATCTTGCAAAGTACCACCCAATCTAATCTTCATGGTGAAAAAGCTGATAAATCAATGAAATTAACAAAAAATATTAGTAATGTTATCAGTTAAAATGTTATAAATCCAAATATTTCTTACCTTTAATTGCATTCAATAATATTTTGTTACTAAGGTCATGCGTATAAAAAAAATGTGTATTAGTTAAAGATGGTTCAGTGTTTGTTTCTTGAGAAAATATGCAGAGAATGTGTTGAGAAAGTTTAAGAACAGAATTTTCTTATTCATCAGATCTGAAGATACAAGAAGAGACTCATAGTTTATATACAAGGGTAAGTCAATCAAAGAGCCACTAAAACATTGACAGCTGTAAAACTCTAACTAACTATTGGAGGGAAAAGTTAGAGAGGTAGAGATCAGCTACAAGTGCAGCATCATTGTGAACCTTGTTTAACATCCCCCCTCAAGCTCAAGGTCGGGGAAGAACATTGAGTTTGGATCGAAAATAAACAAATGGATCAATGGAGAGGGGTTTAGTGAGAATGTCAGCAACTTGGTTAGAGCTTGGTACATGACAGACTTGGAGCTCCTTCTGAGCTATGTGTTCCCGAACAAAATGGAGGTCAAGCTCTATGTGTTTTGTTCTGGAATGGTATTTTGGATTACTGGCTAAAGCTTCAGCACTCTTGTTGTCACAATGAAGCAAGTGGACTTGAGGCAAGACGATGTGAAGCTCTTTAAGAAGATAGGAAATCCAAAGGACTTCAGAAACAGCTAAAGCAAGAGCCCTGTATTCAGACTCAGCAGTTGATCTAGAGACAATGTGCTGCTTTTTAGAGGACCAAGAGATAAGATTTTGGCCAAGATAGACACAATATCCCCCAATGGATTTTCTATCATCAGGATCAGAGCCCCAATCAGCATCTGAAAAAGCTTGCAAAGACAAGGAGCTATTGTGGTAAAACTGTATACCAAAGTCAGCTGTGGATTGAATGTATCGCAAGACTCGCTTACAAGCTTGCCAGTGAAGATTAGTGGGTGCAGACAGGAACTGACTGAGTTTGTTAACAGAGAATGCTATTTCAGGACGTGTGAGGACCAGATATTGAAGGGATCCAACAATACTTCTGTAGAGAAAAGGATTAGAGAATGGGGCACCTTTATCTTTGCTAAGTTTCTCAGTGGTACTCATAGGAGTTGGACACCCTTTGCAGTCAATCATCTGAGCTTTTTGCAATATATCTCCAATGTATTTGGTTTGAGACAGATGCAAGCCATCAGTAGAAGGAGTCACTTCTAAACCAAGAAAATAATTGAAGTCCCCCAAGTCCTTTAGGGCATAGGCTGAACCGAGTTGAGCTATGACAGATTCAACATGGTGTGAACTGGATCCTGTAACAAGGATATCATCCACATAGATGAGAATGAGAAGAATATGCCCTGAAGCACGCTTGATGAAAAGTGAGGTATCTGACTTGGAGGTTGTAAATCCCCATTGATGAAGAGAAGTCTTCAGCTGATCATACCAAGCTCGTGGAGCTTGTTTTAACCCATATAATGCTTTGTTGAGCTTGCAGATGTGATTAGGAAATTGAGGATGAACAAAACCCTCTGGTTGCTTCATGAACACTTCTTCAGTAAGTTTGCCATGTAGGAAAGCATTGTTGATGTCCAGTTGTCGAATGGGCCAATGGAACATTACTGCTAGGCTCAAAACAACGCGCACAGTGCAAGGTTTAACCACAGGGCTGAAAGTTTCAAAGTAATCAATTCCATGTGTTTGGTGAAATCCTTTAGCCACCAACCTGGCCTTATACTTGGAAATACTCCCATCTGGCAAATACTTTACTCGAAAAACCCATTTGTTGCCTATAAGTTTAGAAGCTGTGTCTGGTGGTACAAGTTGCCAGGTTTGATTCTTCTGAAGAGCTGTATATTCCTCTTTCATGGCTTGATGCCATTTGGGATCTTGTAGTGCTACTTTGACACTTGTGGGTTCTAAGTGTTGGAGAGCAGCTAAGAATGTTTTGGGTTTGAAGATTCCTTTCTTTGCTCTTGTAACCATAGGATGAGTGTTGAATTGAGAAACAACAGTATCTGGAGTTGTAGAAGAAGTAGCAGTAGACTCAGCAGGAATGACTAAGTTTCTGGACGAAGTAGACTGTGATACCTGATTACCATTAAAAATAGGACTTCTGTTACCTGAAGGGATTGCAGTGGAAGGTTGTGCAGCTGGACTGTCAGAGATGAGAGGGGGAACATAAAAGGTTTGAGCAGAAACAAGATACTGGGGATCTGAAGTGTTTGACGTGGAGGAAGAAATGGATTGAGAAGAAAAAAGGTCAGAATATGGAAAATCAGACTCATTAAACTTGACATGTCGTGCAATATAAACCTTCCCTGACTTATCTAGACACTTGTAACCTTTATGCATAGGACTGTATCCAATCAGAAGACATTTTTGAGTGTGGAAGTTGAACTTGTGAGCATGATATGGTCGTAACAAAGGAAAGCACGCACAACCAAAAACTTTAAGAAAATCAAAATCTGGTGATTGTTGGTGAAGTTTTTGAAAAGGTGAAACATTATTCAAGACAGTTGTTGGTAATCTGTTTATCAGGTAAGCAGAAGTATGAAAAGATTCCCACCAGAAAGAGAGTGGCATTTTTGCCTGAGCCAAGAGAGTTAACCCTGTCTCTACCACATGTCTATGTTTTCTTTCTACCACACCATTTTGATGGTGAGTATGAGGACAGCTATGCCTAAAGCTAATTCCTTCTGCCTTGAGAAAGGAATCAAAGACTCTATATTCTCCCCCCCAATCTGACTGAACTGCTTTGATGGGTAAGCTGAACTGTTTTTCAACTAGGAGTTTGAAGTGTTTGAAAGTGGTGAGAGTTTCAGATTTTTGAATCAAAGGGAATATCCAGACATATCTAGTGAAATCATCTACAAATGCTACATAATATCTATAACCATCTCTAGACTGTAAAGGTGCAGGGCCCCAAAGATCTGTATGTATCAGCTCAAATGGAGCTTTAGTTCTGATTTCACTGGAAGAAAAATGCAACTGGTGCATTTTGCCATACTGACAAGCATCACAAAAATGTAGTTGAGAATTTGAAATGATTGAAGGAATATGATTTGAATTCAAAAGTGTTTTCAAGGCATGCAAACTTGGATGACCAAGTCTCTGATGTAAAATGTTTACAGAAACATTAGAGGAACCAATCATTACAAATGCCTCTGTATTACAATTATTCAGAGAAGTAGAACAAGAGTTTCTTGAAGGTTTATTATCTGTTAGGAATGAAAGCATGGAGTTGGGTGAATGTAGTTTCTGGGAACATGAGATTTGAAAGTGATCATCTTTTGACAGCAGCTGGTACAATCCTCCTTTAGCAACCCCTTGGGCTAGGATTGTCCCCATCTTCTTGTCCTTAATAAAGCACAGATTAGAGGAAAACTCTAATAAGATATCATTGTCAGAGAGTAATTTGGAAACACTCAACAGCTTCTTAGTGATTTGAGGGACACACAACATATCAGTAAGGTGTAAACTGACTCCAAGTGAAGTGTGAAAGCATGTATATCCAATGTGAGTTATTTTTAACCCTTGACCATTTCCAACAAGAAGAAGTTTATTACCTGTATATTCACTGCTTGTCATCAAGTTCTGAGAATCATTAGTCAGATGATGTGTTGCTCCACTGTCCAAATACCATCCTTGATCTACTGTTCCTTCAGGAGTAGCCATATAGGCTTCACGTGGTCCTTGATTTGTCACATAGCCTCCTCTCGGTCCTTGACTTGTTCCAGTCAAGCCAGGCATATAACCCTTAGTAAACCTATTATAACACTCAGCTGCTGTGTGGTTTGGTTTAAAACAGATTTGTCAAATAATCCCTGAGTCAAGACCCCTGTTTCCATTAAAAGTACCTCTACCACCATGACTATAACCACCTCTGTTGACAAACCTTGGTCCATTATTCCAGTTCCAATTACCTCTTCCTTGAAAACCACCCCTGTTATGACCAAAGTTTCCATTATTACCAACATTTCCATTCTGATATCCTCCTCTATTACTACTACTGTTTCCTGACCGGCGTAAACACCACGTATAACGCAAGCGCACGTATCGTTCAAGTAGTATAAAATATCGATCCCACGAGGACTTAATTCCTACTGTTGTTATTAATTATTGAATCTATTTATTTACAAATATCTAATTAAAGGGAGAATGGAATCGATTGCTTGATTGTTTGGTTGATTAAAGATTTGCTAAATAAAAAATAAAAAGATAAAAGAAAATACTAAGGAAAATAAAAGACACAAAGAAAATCCAAGGTTGTGATTTCTTTTAATATCATTTAAAAGATGAAGTGATTATTTTATGTTTGTGTAATAAATCAGTTTACTAACCTGGAATACTAAATTATGTGTAAGCCTCTGTCGATGGTCAAACACAAATACCCAGTTTAACCCAATTGAACCATATGTCTATGTCAACCAAATTATCTGGATTCATTAAGATTAAGTTCCAATTATGGCTACCCCCCGCCTGACAGGTATATTCCTATCCTGTAAGGAAATCTATTAAAGGGTTATCTATCCTCAAGGAAGATCGTGGGCTATTAAGTCTAAGGCTGAAACCTAAAATCCCTGTCTAGTTCATTTTAGATTACCATATCAATCTTATTGGTGATCAGACAACAAGAAGCATTAAGCTTAAGATTTAATAAATAAACCTTTAAATTACCCAAACTATAAAATAATCCCTTATAAAACGGTGATATTAAAATTCATCACAACCCTTAGATAACTAACACATAACTAGAACTAGTAAAAACATAAAAGTAAAAGACATAAAGTAAAAGCTGAAAAGTAAATTACAATAAAATAAAATAAAATGCTAAGGTAAAAGGAATTACTTTTACTACTACTAATTTAGATATCTCCCATAAAATAATATATAAACTTGTGATAATATTACCAACCGACCATTCTGGCGGTATCCTGATTAAGTCAAATTAAGTCCAACCAGCCATTAAGGCGGAACCAAAAATAAATTTACCAACCGACCAATATAGCGGTATCCTTGATTAGTCAGGTTTAAACCAGATTAAAATAAATTACCAACCGACCAATATAGCGGTATCCCTTATTAAGTCAATATTTTAAATAGTTAATATATTATTTTTAAGGGAGATTAATCTAAATAGCAATAGTAGAAGAATTACCTTTCACCCTAGCTGATGAAGTTACAACATCATGGTGAATAGTAAAAACTGTAAAAAGTAAAAAGTAAAAATTAAATTACTATTATTACAAAAAGTAATTAAAATTATTTACAAAACTAAAAATTAAAAAACTAAAAATAAAAAATAAAAGTTCTAGAGAGAGAAACTCTCTCTTTAGAGAGAATTCAAGAGAGAGAGAGGTGTGTTGAAATCTGAAATTTCGCGTTCAATTTATAGGAAAAATTTTCACTGTTCGCGCGTCGCGACGCCAAGGACCTCAGCGTCGCGACGCTGGATTTGTCGACGTGGCACGATGAGGAGGCGACACGTAGCAAGGCGGCTGACTGTTCACGCGACACGTGTCAAGGCGGCTAATTCTCAATTATTGTGATGACGTCATTGATGACGTCATGCTGACATGGCGATGACGTGACGCTGACGTGGCGAGGCAGCTGAGATCAATTTGTCGGCACAATAGGATTGCGACACGTGGCGCCACGTGTCACGTTCTGATTGGCTTATGATGACGTGGCAAGTTGACTCGGTTGACCTGCTGCGTGGACGATGATGTGTCACGACGCGTGGCAAGGTTGACTTGTTGACCGATGATGTGGCTGATGACGAGGCGACACGTGTCAAGTCTGAGTGTCGGCAGTATATGATGATGACACACGTGGCATGGCGCATGTTAGCGAATGGGATGTGATGGTGACACGTGGCACGGCGCATTTTAGCAAAGTCAAAACTTCTCAAATGTTGTTGACCGTTGACCTGGCGCACGTTAGCAGATTCGGCTCACGCTGGGCGTCGCAGCGCGCAATGCTTCAGCGTCGCGACGCGACAAAGACGAAAATATCCCTGTTGACGCATTTTTGTCCGGTTTTGCCCCAAATTGCCTCCAGTGCTGTCCAAACTTTATTTATCTGTAAAATAACAATAAAACACATCAAAACGTTCACAAAACTCAAGAGACTATACAAAATATTAAGTTAAATGAGTGGGAAATAGTGATATAATTACCACTCATCATTTCCTCTACCTCCATTATTTTGATTCCAGTAGCCTTTATTTCTAGCATCACTATTCCATTGCTTCTTTTGACCAGAACTAGTTTGAGCGACATTAGCAGTGTAGTTCTGTTTGGCTTCTTTAATAGCATGCATATTGTTATTCTCTATTCTGGCCTCATGTGTTAGTAACAGAGGGTAGGCTTCATTCACAGTCATTCTATGCAAATTTGCTTCTATATACACAACCACTGGATCATACTGTTGTCCTAGATTAGTTATGAGATGTGTCATGAAATCAAGATTAGTTATAGGACTTCCAGCCAAAGCCAGATCATCAGTTAAGTTCTTTAGCTTTCCGAAATAATCAGCCATTGTTAAAGAGCCTTTTCTTAGATTGTTGAGTCTCATTTTGAGATGAACTTTCTTAGCTATAGTTTCGCATCCAAACTGTTCTTCTAAACTATTCCAAAGCTCAAAGGAAGTCTTAGAGTTTACCACAAGGCTGAGAATATCAAGACTTATTGAGGACATCATCCAGCTCATTAGGATCCGATCTTGTCTGTTCCAAGCTCCAAATTCTGGATTCACTCTTGCTTCAGCTTCTGTATTACCACTTTCAGGAGGCAGAAATTGACTTGGACACTTCTTTTCTCCAGTTACAAAGGATTCAAGATCGTTTCCTCTTATTGAAGAAAGAACTTGAGATTTCCAGATTGTATAGTTGGATCGATCCAACTTTACTGGTGTGCTGAAGGTGAACGAAGAAGAGGAGGATGAGATGTGTGAAATGTGTGCTGAGGCCATTGTAGATCTCAGGTCGTTTTTGCTCTGATACCAAGTTAAAGATGGTTCAGTGTTTGTTTCTTGAGAAAATATGCAGAGAATGTGTTGAGAAAGTTTAAGAACAGAATTTTCTTATTCATCAGATCTGAAGATACAAGAAGAGACTCATAGTTTATATACAAGGGTAAGTCAATCAAAGAGCCACTAAAACATTGACAGCTGTAAAACTCTAACTAACTTTTGGAGGGAAAAGTTAGAGAGGTAGAGATCAGCTACAAGTGCAGCATCATTGTGAACCTTGTTTAACAGTATTATATAAATAAAATGCATCTACTTGTTCCCATTTCTCTTCACAGTAAAAAAATATAAAAAATATAAAAAATATAAAAAAAAAAATCATTTTTTGGACATATATTCATCACATCCCATTAATGCCAATAAGTTTTTTTTTTTTATTAGTATCACTAATAATAGAGATGAAAACTTGAAATCACAGTAAGAACTTTGCAAAACGAAAAATAAAAATGCCACAACATCACTGAGATCTTCAAGTTGCCATACAAATATAAACAAGCTTCAATGTTGTAAATGCTTCACAACTACAAACTTTTCAACTAACATCTTCAAGAATTTGAAACCAATTTAAAAAATCAATGAGACTCTTGAGAAATTTTAAAAGAAAAAATTAAAAAAAATAAAATGAGCATTACCAGATTTAGCAGAGAGGCTCTGCCCCAGCTGCATGTCCCATAATCACATTTCTCAGGAGGCCACCAGTCAAAGTGGCACAAACAAAATCATCATCAATCTTTCCAATGACATTTTCCTGTCAATGAAAACAATACCTTCAACAAAAGTTGCATCTCCAGCTGCTGCTGCCTGTAAAATGAAGAAGCTGTTGCAGCTTAAACAAAAACAAACCCCAAAAAGCAGAAGCTTTAACATAGCCTGAGGACCCATTTCAGGTTTTAGAGAATGTTTAAGATCTGAGTGTGTTTCTGTATATATGGGGTTATGAATATGTTAGTTTCATGAGTGTTGGCAATTTCCATAATAAAATAAGTTTAATTGAGTTATAATGAGTCTTCAAGTTCTCGGAGTAATTGGAAAAGTATGTGGACAACAGAAGAGAAAAAAAATCGGGGTTTCGGTTTCGTGATGCGTTCTTCTTTAGATTCGAACACTCAATATTAGTAGATCGTTTGATATTTCGTTTGAACAAAAGCTTCCAGAGAGCACTCATTCGAGTCATGTTTGAACGAAACTGATCAGAGGCTTCACATTCGAATTGCGTTCGAACGGTTTTGCAGAACTACTCATGTTCGTCACGCGTTCTTGTGGCGTTCGAGTGCTCGTGTATTACTGGACTATTTTCGACGAGTTTTGAAGTTAGTTTCAGACAAGGAAAACCCTACCTATAGAAAGAAACACATAACCACTTTACCCTGGGTTTGTTATTTTGTAGGAAACACAATTCAAATAGCCTAAACCTTCTTTGTTTCCTTCTTTCCAACAAATCACCTTGAAAACTTATTGATTCCCTTGTCTTTTTTGTTTTGGTGTTTTTATTTTTGGTAACCATCAACACAATACACAATCCTTACCTAATACCCTAATGCTTCAGAGTTCTGAGGAGGTGATAGGAGGTCGAAGTTCCGACATCACGAGTTCGCGGATTGGATTCACTCAGATACTTCAGAGGTTCTGAAGAAGACCGCTTGGTGCGGACTCGATGAGTTCTTCGGGTTATTACAGTCTAGAGGTATTCAAGTCAGCAAAGTTGTTTCCATAGGTCTTATACCATCGCTGTAAGTTTTCTCTATTATAGTAGATTCGGGTGGCAGCCTATACCCGGAGTGATTTTTTACTCTTGAGAGTTTTTCACCCGTCAACAAAATTTCTTGTGTTGATTTTCTTTACTACTTTGATATTTACATTATTTTATCTCTATTTAAATTTAAGGATAGTTGATTAACTGTTCTAGAGCAACTTTACCTTTGACTTGTCATAATTAGAATCGTTGATTCCGTACAGGGTCAAAATCTTAGGACAACTACGAATTTTCAGAATATGAACACATGCGAGTAAAGATGGAACTTGGAAGGTTGCCAAAGCACAGAGTTTTTGCAGTGAAAATGCTAAAAGATATTTATAATAATAATGAAAAATTGCATATAAATTTATCATTGCAAATTTATAAAAATATAAATGAACATAAGTACTTTTATATAATTGGTCGATTTCATATAAAGATATAATAAACATTTATATTAACGATTCGTTGCATGTTTGCGGTGGACTCTCAAATAATACTCTGTATTTCATGCAACGTTAGTTATTAAATAAAGTTGATTAGTGACTCATTTTGTACAAGAATGAGAAGCACGGCGGCATTGAGACTAGGGGTGGCAAAACGAATCAACGAATCGAATTTGTATCGAATCTTAAATGAATTGAATCAAAATGTGATGAATTCATATTCGATTCGTTTATTAAACGAATCCTAATATCAGGATTCGTATTCGATCAATTCGCTTATTAAACGAATCGAATACAAATATTCGTTTAGTCATGATATTATTTAATATCATCATTTACCATAGTTGATTTACATTAATTCTTCATAAATATATACATATAAAATATGTAATTAATATATTTATTAAAAATACCTCACCAAATATCAAAAATAATATTTTTTCTATAGTAATTAGTCATAATTTCTTGAATCTTAATTGGAAAATTACAATAACTAGTAAATGAAAATAATAAAACGAATTCTAAACGAATAAACGAATCCATGAGCTTAAATTCGTATTCGATTCGTTTAATAAATGAATCGAATCGAATTGACCCATTTATTAAATGAATATATTTTTTCAAACCCGTATTCGCTTTAAAGCGAATCGAATCGAACGAATAAATGAATCATGACCCAAATTGCCACCCCTAATTGAGGCATTCCACACAAGTGGCTGAACTCTAAAATTTTATATGAATGAAAAATAGCATGTGTGATCTGATACGTTAAGATTGGATATAAATATAAACTTTCATACTTATTGGTTGAATAGGCCGAATATGAAAATTGATATTTGGCCACTCTTTAAACCCTATCATTAAAAGACAACCATCAAACACAAATAATTTGCATTATAATAATTTAAAAAAAAATGTATTAGAAATTGATGTTACTATTAGAAGTTGAAATCTCTAACAAACTATATCTCACAATTTGGGAAAAAATCTTATGTATAATAGTGGTATCACGTCATTCATATAATAATCTAATAATTCGTTATCATGTATGTTAAATAACAAAAAAAATGATAATTTTATTTAACACAACTATTTATTAAATGCTCTCGTTTGCTTAATATGTGGGACAAAGTTTAAATGTTTGATTGAGTCAAAAGTCCACTTCACATCCAAATCCCATCTAATGCCTACAATACAAAGGAACCAAGAGTTGAGACAAAATGAGGCCTCTAAAAGATAAATATTAAAATGTCTTCTGTCAATAGGGTCACTGATTACGCCCAAATATGACTCGCGGTTATCGCAGTACAGTTGGGGTGTCGATTCCACAGAGAGATGGTTACAGGAACTGATTTACTTAAACAAAGACGTTAACGGTAACTTAATAAATAAAACGATAAAATTTGGTAATTAAATTTAAGATAAATAAAATAATGAACAAATATTAAAAGATAATGGCAGAGAGATATGACAAAGCTTCGAGAATCTCTCTTGCATCGAACTCTTATATTTAGTTATTGATTCCTATTATTACACAATTGAAGGTTTCACATCCCAAACCAACAACCGGAAAATATCAATTCTACGCATGATAAATTCTAAGGTAATTAATGATTATTTTCTCTATGTTAACAGCATACAAAAGCCATCATTACGAGCTATCTAACGTCGACAATATACCATCAGGCAATACTGCAGCAGAAGACCAACACGCAAAACAACTTTACCAGTCACAATTAAATTCGCAAACCACAATAGAAGAAGCATGACTGGATTTATATGGGATTTGACAAAATATAATTTCTGGACTAATAAACCAAAAGATGATAGAAACTAATAAACATTAATTTTATTAAACAATTAAAAGATTCGTAGAATCAAAAACATAAATAATAAAATCCAACACAAGAGCTCATCCCTAACTTTGCCTAGGGGATTAGTTCCGCATGCTGGATGAAGAAATAACAGAGATAGGATGGGGAATCATCGGATGAATCATTGTTTCTGATCCCGGGAATTTGCTTAGCTCTGATTTCTTGTTGTTTATGCGCATAGAGCGCTGCTTCACGCCACCAGCCCTTTTTTTCTTGTTTCTGGACGAACTGTTGTATTTATAGTAGTGTCAGGGTGTCAGGATTTCAGAAAACCCTAAAAAGCGAGACCTGGAACGTGTAGGAACTCTCCCGCAGCGCCGTGGCGCTAAACTCTCTGGAAAATGGCCTGGGCAGGTTGTGCTAGAGGCGCCAAGGCGCCTGGCTTCTTCATTGGCGCCTTGGCGCCAATTCCTTCTTTGTTTAGGGCGTCATGGCGCCCTTGTGTGTATGCTCCACTGGCGCCATGGCTTGTATGCAATTTTGGCGCCATGGCGCCAATGCTCCCTGCTCGTCCCGTGTCTTCCCAAAAGCTCCCAAAATACTTGTAAATATTCCTGGATCCATGTATTAATATTCCTACAAATAAAAATCACTAAATTAGTGTAAATAATAAACATTTTTAAATTAATATAACAATAGAAATTATGTACTAAAACATAAAATATATAACTAAATACTTAACAATAAGCCTAGATAAGTGATGTTTCAAAGTACATTTTCATGCACTTATCAAAACCCCCAACCAGCTTATTGCTAGTCCCTAGCAATTCAAGCGTAAAATAAAATGAAAATTAAATAGAAACTATCTAAGCCACTTTCGTAGGGATCACAGTTGCATTTAGCGTATGCAACAAGCCTTTAAACCCCTAGGTGTCCCTAGTGGACGAGTTATAGTCTCGTGAGGGCTTACAGCGACGACACCCACAAACGTCATTGAACACACACAATAAAAACTAAATAGTCCCAATAGTTTCACATAATTTTTTTCCTCAGAGAATGCATAGTAGTGAAATCAGAGAACCTTCAAAGTACTCAACGTAACTCAAATCCAAGTCTTTGAATAAACTATCTAAGCTAGTCTCAAAGTGTGTGTGTGCTAAGGTTCGTTCACAGCTTTATTCCTAGGTAAGCCAACTCAATGATTTCGTTTAAAAATTGGGATCGATGGGTCTAACCAACCTAGATATCTCAATTTAAGCTCTATAGTTGCTTTTATGTGTGCTCAATATGGTATGATTTTTTTTTTTTCTTTCCTGTCTCTTGTTGCATTTTCTTTTGGATTTTTCTTTTCTTCCTCTTTTGCCATTTTTTTTTGTTTCAACACACCTACCCTTCAAGGTAGCATTTCTCCTCATGGTGGTCCTAATACTCGCCCATGGGTAGCTTCACGCTTGTTGGTTATAGGTGGTTTACTTTCTTTCTTCAGAGACTTTTTCTTTTATTTGCATTCATACCATATGTCATAGCACAAGCAAATCAGGATAGACATCTAAGCAAACGGTCATTCATCGACATGCAATTTATTCAACTAGTCATCTTGCTAACTACTCAGGCTTCCACTGCTAAAAACCATAATTAAGTGCTTACGAGTCTAACATAGATAAACTACTCAAATCATTAGATAAAAGTACGTTAAAGGACTTATCGTTTCTAAGATTTCATCCTAACACAAACAATATCATCATAGGACCTATGTTTAACTATCAAAGACTAAAAACAAACAATTTTTTTTTAATAATAAATGTATTTAAGACAGGTTTTCATGCGCATGCATACACCCCCACACTTAAAACTTGCATTGTCCTCAATGTAAGATAAATGTAAAGAAAAAGGATTAAGGAACAACACTACCAGGCGCGAAGTTGATCAGGTTCCTGCTGGTGAGACTTAGCTGTGTGGTTGTGTAGGTTATGCTAAAACCTATGCAAACAATAAAAATAAAACATGCAATTAGCACACAATAAAAATAAAATAAAATTAAATAATGATAATAAAATGAAATAAGTAAATGCAGATGCAAAGGTTGCCTCCCCGCTAGCGCTAAGTTTAACGTCTTCAGCCAGACGCAAACACTTAAGTTGTCATGGTGGTTTCCATCGAGCGTACTGATGAAGGCACAAGAGGGAATTTCTGTCTAGCTGTGGCAGTGTATCCACAGATCCTCCAGGGTCAGGTGGCTGAAAGTCTTGACTGCACATATTAAAAAGTTGATTCAACCTTATTTTTAACTTTCCAGGTATCATCTTCAATTGAACACGAGCTCTTCTTTTCTTCCTTTTACGATTCTTTGGGATCACTTTCACTGCAGGAGGATTTGATTCAGGTTGTAGATGAGCTTTTTCTGGCCGGACTGCTTCGAGCATGTATGTACCTTGACACTCATCATCATCCCATGGTTGTTTTTCAACATGAAAAATATTCACCTCTAGAGTCATATTTCCAAATGATAGCTTCATTAGACCGTTCCTGCAATTGATAAGAGCATTAGCTGTGGCAAGGAAAGGTCTACCCAGGATAAGAGGAATTTTGGATTCGGTCTTAACTACGGACTGGGTGTCTAGGATAAAAAAGTCAAGGGATAATAGAATTTGTCAATCTGGAGTAAGACATCTTCTACTACCCCTCGTGGAGTTCTGACAGAACGATCTGCTAACTGCAAGACTACTGATGTGGGCTTTGTCATCTCTCAAGACCTAACTGTGTATATATGGAATATGGCATGAGATTCACACTCGCGCCCAAGTCTAATAATGCCTGACCAAATTCACATGTACCAATCTGGCAAGTGATGGTGGGACACCCCGGGTCTTTATATTCCGGTGGGGTCTTTTGTTCAATCACTGCACTAGCTTGTTCCGTTAGGAATACAGTTTTCTTCACATGGTGCTTTCTTTTCATGGTACACAGATCTTTTAAAACCTTAGCGTATGTGGGAACCTGTTTGATTACATGTAACAATGACAGGTTTATCTTTACTTGCCTAAGGTGTTCTAAGATCTCACCGGTCGGGTCTGTAGCTTTGGTGGCTGGCCTAAGGGCTTGGGGAAATGGTACTCTAACTAGGAGAGGTGGTTCTGGGTCTTCCTGAGGAGTATCTACACTATTATCCTTGGTCGGATCTGTTGTGTTTGGGGTGTCTTTTACTCCTACCTCCTTACCACACCTAATAGTTATAGCATTGACACCTTTTACATTCGCACCTCCCTGATCAGCCTGTGCCATGTGTTGCCCTTGAGGGTTAGGTTGAGCTTGGGAAGGGAATTTCCCTTGTTCATTCACACTCAAGACGTTAGTTAACTTAGAGATTTGGCTTTTTATCTCCTTATTGTCTTCCGCTAGTTGAGTTATCAATGAGTCAAACCTTTGATTAGTTTTACTTTGGGTCTCAACGAATGCTTTTTGGGCCTCCATGGTCGCTTTTTGAGCTTCTACTAATGCTTGCATAGTATCCTCTAAGGAGTTCCTAGAGACGACAGGTGTGGCATATTGGGGAGTACCATAACCTCTAGGTTGGGGTGTCTGACTTGATTGAGGAGAGTCTTGTTTCCAACTGAAATGGGATGGTTTCTCCAACCAGGGTTATAGGTGTCTGAGTACGGTGTGTAGGGTTTCCTATACGTCCCTAATGCATTGCATTGGTTCTCATATGGCTCTCTAGGTGTAGGGCACTCATGTGTCAAATGGTCGGTCCTGTTACACACAGCACAAACTTCCTGAGGCTCTAAGTGGGCTACTGTATGCATAGACTTACTGTCTTTGGCTAGTAAGGTTCCCATTTGCCTAGCTAATAGTTCAACTTTCGCCTTAAGGCCGTCCTCTTCTCTCAAGTGGTGTACGCTTCTAATAGGAGGAGTGAGGTGTGTCCTATCGGTGTTATCCATGGAATTGGGTCCAGTCCAGGTATAAGACTTCTTAGCTAGATCATCTAAGTATTCAAGGGCCTCATCAGGGTCTTTTGATAAAACTCACCATTACACATCGTCTCTCAACAAATTGGCGCTCCCTAGGTGTCAATCCATCATAAAAGTAACTAACTAAACGCCACCTCTCAAAGCCATGATGGGGGCAACTAGCTAGCAACTCTTTATACCTCTCCCATGTTTGGTAAAGGGTCTCACTATCTTTCTGGGAAAAGGTGGATATTTGTTTTTTAAGGGCATTCGTTTATGGTGTGGGAAATATTTGTCAAAGAATGCCCGGGTCATCTCGCCCCACGATCCTATTGACCGAGGTCTTAAAGAGTACAACCAACTATTAGCTTTGTCCTTAAGGGAAAAGGGAAAAAACTTAAGTCTGATTGTGTCTGTGGTTCCAAACCGGTCATGAAAAGTCGCTACTACCTCTTCAAATTCTCTAATATGCACATAGGGATTTTCGTTCTCTAAACCATGGAAGGTTGGGAGATACTGTATCATCCCAGGTTTAAAATCTACGGGTGGTGCATTTGGAGGAAACATGATACACGAAGGGTTGTTGTAGCTGTCGAGTTGGGTAGAGGTACTCTTCAAGAGTCCTCCTAGGTGGTCTCTCGTAGTCACTCATGGTGTGTGCACTAGATGTGGAGGGTGTAGCAAAGAGATTGTCAAACAAACTCTCTGAATCAGAGTTCTCTTCCTCAGTTCTAATGAACCTACCAAATCTATCTCTACGTCTAGGCATGCAATTTAAATTCAAATGGTACGAGAAATAAAATAAAACAAAGAAAATAAATAAATAATTAATACTAAAACTAAAACAACTGAAATAAATATTTAAACAAAAGAAACTAATTAAGAATAAAATTTAAATTACTAAAAGCAAGTAAATAAACGAAAAAAAATAAATAAAAAAAAAAAGGAACGAAGTTACCGCTTCGTTATTGACTAAGCAGACCTGGTCCTTTTTCTTGTAAACCGTCTCCCCGGCAACGGCGCCAAATTTTGATTACGCCCAAATATGACTCGCGGTTATCGCAGTACAGTTGGGGTGTCGATTCCACAGGGAGATGGTTACAGGAACTGATTTACTTAAACAAAGACGTTAACGGTAACTTAATAAATAAAACGATAAAAATTGGTAATTAAATTTAAGATAAATAAAATAATGAACAAATATTAAAAGATAATGCAGAGAGATATGACAAAGCTTTGAGAATCCCTCTTGCATCGAACTCTTATATTTAGTTATTGATTCCTATTATTACACAATTGAAGGTTTCACATCCCAAACCAACAACCGGAAAATATTCAATTCTACGCATGATAAATTCTAAGGTAATTAATGATTATTTTCTCTATGTTAACAGCATACAAAAGCCATCGTTACGAGCTATCTAACGTCGACAATATACCCTCAGGCAATACTACAGCAGAAGACCAACACGCAAAACAACTTTACCAGTCACAATTAAATTCGCAAACCACACATAGAAGAAGCATGACTGGATCTATATGGGATTTGACAAAATATAATTTCTGGATTAATAAACCAAAAGATGATAGAAACTAATAAACATTAATTTTATTAAACAATTAAAAGATTCGTAGGAATCAAAAACATAAAAATAAAATCCAACACAAGAGCTCATCCCTAGCTTTGCCTAGGGGATTAGTTCCGCATGCTGGATGAAGAAATAACAGAGATAGGATGGGGAATCATCGGATGAATCATTGTTTCTGATCCCTGGAATTTGCTTAGCTCTGATTTCTTGTTGTTTATGCGCATAGAGCGCTGCTTCACGCCACCAGCCCTTTTTTTCTTGTTTCTGGACGAACTGTCGTATTTATAGTAGTGTCAGGGTGTCAGGATTTCAGAAAACCCTAAAAAGCGAGACCTGGAACGTGTAGGAAACTCTCCCGCAGCACCGTGGCGCTAAACTCTCTGGAAAATGGCCTGGGCAGGTTGTGCTGGAGGCGCCAAGGCGCCTGGCTTCTTCATTGGCGCCTTGGCGCCAATTCCTTCTTTGTTTAGGGCGCCATGGCGCCCTTGTGTGTATGCTCCACTGGCGCCATGGCTTGTATGCAATTTTGGCGCCATGGCGCCAATGCTTCCTGCTCGTCCCATGTCTTCCCAAAAGCTCCCAAAATACTTGTAAATATTCCCGGATCCATGTATTAATATTCCTACAAATAAAAATCACTAAATTAGTGTAAATAATAAACATTTTTAAATTAATATAACAATAGAAATTATGTACTAAAACATAAAATATATAACTAAATACTTACAATAAGCCTAGATAAGTGATGTTTCAAAGTACATTTTCATGCACTTATCAGTCACGAATAGGCTTATTGTTAATATTAAATGCATTATCATTTACCTAACACTTGTCTTAAATGACGTTCTAAAATCTGTTTTTCATATATACTTTATAATTTAACTCTTATTAGGGATGGCAAAATTGGAATATCAATATTCGTATTCGTCCCGTTCAATTAATGGGTACGAAAATTATCTCTTTATCCATCTCTAATGTACTGCGCCCATGTAGGAGTCATCGTTCATACGAGGATTTTACCTCTATTTGAACGGAGATATCAATACACATACCAGATTCGTCCAACTAAATGGTAAAGAAAAATATTTCCTTACCCACCCGAACATACCATATCTCGTGACACACTAATAAAGTGGTTCTTTACTCTTAAGTATAAGAGTATCGAAATAATAAAATAACTCGATAAGTCTGGGGTCCATCCACATGGAATAGATTTAGTAAAATAAAATAGCAATTCGATTAACAAAATAAAAAATATGAATTAATTGAAGTGATGGACAATTTTTAAATTGGAATATGCAACAATAAATTAAAATATCAGGGCTAGGGAATCCACTCTTAATATTTCAAATATAGATAAATCTTACTTTTTATAATATATAAATTGTCATCACACAATTAGTTTATTTTAGGATTTAATTATGCTAAAACATATAAAATCATTCATAAAGGTGGTGATAAGGTTTGTCTATAACTAGTCCAAATAGATACACAATTATATTAGAACATATAAAAGCATCCATAAATATGGTGATACAGTTTTGTCGATAATTAGTACAAATTTAAATTACTCTCTCATATAACCGAGATGAGATTGTTTACAGCGAATCAAGACACCCACAAATACAAGAGAATACTAAATATTAGTTTTCAGATTACAATTTATATATTATAAGATAAATAAGATTAATTTATATTCTCATATTAAGAGTTTCACCCTGACAGAATAAAATTAGCTACTCATGCATAATTTTAATAATAAAAAGAAATTACAACAAAAACTAAAAAATAAAACACGCAAAAGTTGAAACTCCACAAATTCATAAGACAGAACTACAGAGGAGGCTCAAGAAAATGAGGTGTTGAACACCTCTATTTATAGTAGAGTGCTCAACATCTCTACAATTTCTTAATCTTTTTTTTAATTTTTTTTCTTTTTTTTTTCTTTTTGACTTTGGTTTCCCCTTTTTTTTTGCTTTATAAATTTCAAACATTTTTCACAATCCACCGAAAGGTGGATTGTTAAATTTACATGTAGTATATGTTGGCTTATTCACCAATTTCGACCTTGAAAATCTCAGAATTAGAAAATCTTGTAAAAAGCAAAGTTGTAGATATTTGAGACTTCTTTCATCTGGAACTGAAATTGCCACAATCCAATATCGGAGTAAAATTTTATGGCCAAAATATAAAAATTGTACAAAGTTATAATTTATGAAATTGTATACTGTTAGAATATCCTCTTAAGTTTTTGATCTCCAAAATCAAATGTCATGTCCATTTTTCTACTTATGCATCCAAAGTATTATTTCATCTACATAAGAAATAAAAATCACAATAAAAATAAATAAACCATAAATTGAATTATTATTTCACAAATGTTCTAAACTAAGCGGATTAATGAAACTATAAGTATAAAATAATTATTTTCTCTTTTATTAAATGTACACTTTTTAGTGTTTATCACCTCGGTGGTCCCTATTCCTACCGAAATTTTTATCATCCCTTAACTCTTATTAAATTGAAATCCTAACTCTGCCACCATCATCACCAATATAATCTCAATTATATTTTTGTCACTAGCTAGCTAGTTCAAATTCTTTCTTTCTTATTTTTTTTCTAGACTCAGTTATTAGTTTTTCACATGTTAGAAGTACGATAATTTATATTTCCTTATGAGAAAGAAATGGATAAGAGGTTTTTTTCGCATAATCTTTGTGCCTTTCTCTACCATAGTAAGATTGATGAAGTTAATGCAAAAACAGCCAATGGAAAGTAATAATTGTGTTTCTAATCCTTTAACCTACAAATGGCCCTAAAGATTCATATTCGTTTTGAATTAGCAGTGTTAAAAAATATCCACATTTAAAGAAGAAAATCTCATACACTCATAATTTTCATAGGGATTCAAACTCACATCCTCCTTTTTATCTTCAGGACGTGAGACTATTAAACATGCACATGGTTCGGTTATAGTTGAAAACCGTAATCGAACAGTATAGATTACGGTTCAACTAACCGAACCGTAGATATACGATTCGATTGTGGTTTCTGCCAAGGCTGAAATCGCAACCTTAATCGGCTGAACCATATGGTTCAGTCCAATTAAAGGTTGAACCGTAATTTTCTTTTTTTTTTTTTTTAAAAAAAGTAAGATAATTTGAAGTGTTATAAAATAATGAAAAATTAAAGATTTACTAAACAAGACATTGATGATTGATGGAAAAATAGAAAATGTAAAATTAATTAATTTATTGTAAAAAATTAAAGATTTACTAAATCATACCATTTATTTGTGATAATTTACCACATTTATATTTCATTCATCTTAATCCGGGGAAGTCGGTCCCGTTCCTAAGAAGGGATTTTTATTATTTTATAGTTGTTATGAGGGATAATTTAGGGAGTTTTATTATTTTATATTATTATAATATAAAAATTAAATTAAAATTAAAACTAAAACTGTAACTGTAACGGTTGAAACCGTACCAACCACTCAAACCAGTGGTTGATTTTTAAAACAACTGTCAACGGTTCTATTACGATTGACCAACAGTTCGGTTACGGTTTGAAACCTTAAACGTGTATGTGCCTACACTAGACTACTAGCTATAATGACACTATTGGCCTAGGTTCTGATATTGTGCGGAATTAAATAACTACTCAAATCTAAGAGATGTCAAAGTTAGAGCGATTATGGTATGAAACAACAAACACCTATAATCTATGCAGTTGTAATACAAAAAATAAATTTTAATACATTAATATATGTAAATAGAATATTCGTATTACAAGCAAAAAAAATATTATGTTCCAATAGACAAATGATCTAACTAGTTACAATTCAAAAATCAAAAGTTATTGGTTTCGTCTCATATCTAAATTTACATTCTATATTCAAACTAAAAAAAAGACTGAACATATGGTGAAACGAAACCATTCATCGAATGAACTCGCTTCTCATTTATCCACTACTTTTTCAACCAACAAAATAGTTACCTGCATTTATATGAAAATAATTATATCAGTGTATATTAACCTCATATTAATAGATAAACAAAAACTAATTATATGTTAAAAAAAAAAATTAAAACTGAAGAAATGAGAAAAATTCAAGAAATACAATTTAAGTCAACTTGAGTTGATATTTTGAAATGGAATTTCAAATACCTGATATTATTGAAATATATATGGAACAAAAGTCACAGAACTGTTGTCGAAACATATCATCTGAAACCAATTCGATGTGATTTCGGTCTTTTCTTCCTATCTTCACCATCCTGAGGTCAAGTTAAAAAACAAAAAAAATTACGACCAAACTACTTTACTTTGCAATCTTAAACTTTGGTATCAACTCACTTTTCTCTGTAAAGTTATCGTTGGAGTTGATCCTGCAACTGCTCCATTCAAAGCCTCTTGATCTGTATAATATAAATGTTTGTATTATAGACATCACAAATATATTTAATTAAAAAACAAATACATGTAACTCAGGTTGCTCTCCACGCATATGAGACATATATTCTTGTGCGCCCTTCACCGTAATATTACATATCAAGCAAGTGTACAACTCCTACAAATATGACAATCAAATATGTTTAAAAGAAATTTTCGCCATTTTATTAATCAAAACATAACTTACAATTATCACATTGAGTTGGACCGGTGGGTATTCTATATATGGGATACCTACATTAAGAATAGCATGCCAACTCTCAGATTAAAGATGAAAACTCAGATGAACCAGAAGCGTAACTTCGCATAGAAAACTAAGATTAAAAAATTATACCATGCCACAGATATCCAGCTTGAAGGTAACAAATCACAGCCCCTGTATGTTCTCAGTTGTGGAAATCGAGATGCAAGAATTCCAATCTGTAGGTTCCAAGGCTTTATTCTTTTTTCATGAATAAGGGAAAACTGCAAGCTAAATATATAATCTATGAAAAAAAATGCACTTGCCTTGTCAGCTAAAGGTTCACGACTAAATGGAGGATCAAGCTCCAAGTATTCAAATATAAGCTGGCCTGGAGGATTGGGAATCTCACTTTCTTCACTAAAGAACCCACAAAGGGTTTACTTCTCAGCGAGAGCCTACTCAAATTCTGGATATTTGCATCTGCTATGTTCTGTTGACTCCAAGACCCTTGAACAAAAGCATTGATTCGCCTCTCTGCCCCATTGTCACTGCTGCCATCACTACTTGTCTCCCTGGAGGATTCACCATCACTCTCCTCACCAGGTCTCCTGTCAAAAGAAATGAAATTGCAATAGAAAAAACATAAGAGTATTGTTCAAAGTCATAGGTGAAACCAAGGCGATATAAATTATGTCAAAAAGTAATAGACCACAAAAACATCTGGGCAGGACAGTTATTACAACACCAACATTTTGTTGAAATTCATGGGCCTAACTTAACCCAAAAGCTAGCTTAAAAGTTAAGGTTGTCTTGACCTTATATTCTTAGGCCAAGAACAACCCTCAATCAATGGGATATTTTTCCTCAACACTCCCCCGTCACATGCATACTTGTCTCTTCTGCCCAGTCCTTGTCACGTGCTAAGGTAGTGTGGCCTTATAGGCCCACTCCTACTAAATTTGACTCTGATATCAAGTTGAAATTCATGTCTAACTCAACTCAAAAACTAACTTGACAGTTGAGGGTTACCTTAACCTTATATTCTTATTCCAATATCAATTCTCAGCTGATGTGAGATATTTTTCATCAATATATATTTGTTTTTAGCAAGATGAGTAAACCCATGAAACTCACCACTTCCTATATTTATGAGTTCATTTTAATCTGATTCTAGAAATCAACTCTACATCATGAAGCCTATACAACTAGCTAAGCCAGCATGAACATCCATCAGTTCCAACAAAAACAAGGGGCTGCTTCAATGGCTAAACAAAATAGGCTGGGATTTCTGCTCTTTGCAATAGAAAATTATAAGATGCCAGAAACAAAGCTATGGTTATTGCTTATTAATATTTAATAATGCAAAGTTTTATCAAATCACATCAAAAAAATATCAATTGGAAGCAAAAACCAGTAACTAAAAGAGAACTCCGATGACTGTGAAATTCTGGGGCAATGTCTCACCTCAGCCTGGGGGAAGGTTTCAATGAGTCTATATACAACTGAATGCCAGATAAGTATGGAACATAATACTGCTTGACAGACTCATACCCATCCAACAAAAGAGGAACTCCTGCTCCATAAGCACTTCATTCCTTAAATGATTCCCGCAAATCCCCAAGCACAAAGTACGGACGAAACAGGAAATTCTGTTTCATGGCTTCTCCATCTCCTCACACTTGTCTATAACAAATTCCATAGTGTCAAAAAAATTGAAAAACAAAAAACCAAGGAATATAGAATAAACATAAACCCCACATACATACTATTTCAACAAGAAAAGATCATAATATGCAAAATTTTAGGATCTGGATAAATCAAAAGAGAATGTGAACATTTATTTTTATTAAAAAATACACTCAAATAATCAAGTTAATATTATCAGTCACCATGATTGCTGGTAGGACGAAAAAAGTAAGGAAATGATAAAGCACCATTCTTATAGTCCTTCCATAGTTTGGTTGATATTAAACTTGCAAGGAAGAGACCTGCTTCATTCACTAATTGGCATCCCTAACAACAAAATAATGAGGAACTTTTTTATCTAAATCAGGCTAGGTGCCGAAGTTTCTATACACATATCCACAGTCATTAATTTTTACACAACCAGAAGGGTAAAATCATAAATTACTCAACCCATCAATAAACTTTTATGTTTTTTGTCTCTATTCCATTCACAGATTCACCTATGGAAGCATTTGGCTGGTCCATCCTCCCCGTTTATTTGGTCTCATTACTTCCAACCAACCAAACAGGAATAACAGCCTCCCTTCAACTCTATAACTCACCGCTAAAAATCACTTCTCCCATTTCTCTCCAATGAACTACAAGTTAATCACTAACTCCCAAAGATTAAACTAATAAATGAAAGTCCAAAGATTAAAATTTTCATTCCACTGTATATCTCAACATTTTCCTTCAGAATATAACAGAACCACCACAATCAATCACTGAGAAGTTACACAAAATTACATGCAATTCAACTCCAATACAATCATTAATTTACTCAAGCCTCACATATGTGTAACGAAAATTCAAAGACTGCATTTTATTTCCCAACATTCTCAAAAACCTAAACTTTCATCGTTTACACTAATAAAGCTAATAGCAATTACAACAGAACACAAAATTAACCAAAAAAATCAAAAATTTCTACAATTCCAATAATAATAATAATAATAACGACAACAACAATAAAAAGATAATTTTTTGGTCAATCACCTTAGGCAGATACTGAGTGCGTGGAGAAATATGATAAAGAAAAAAGTTTATTACCTGTACAACTGCGTGCGTGGAGAAGAATGATTTTTGATGAAGAAGAAGTGGTGAGGGTTTCATTAATTTTGGGCAATCTGAAATTGAGCTAGGGATTCATTTGATGAACTGATTTTCTAAGGAGAAGGATTTTTTGAAACCTGAAGGAGAAGGATTAAGAAGATGGTGAGGGATTTAATTTGGTGGGTTTCGTTAATTTGATACACTTAATTTGAAAAATATAAAAAATAAAAAATAAAAAATAAAAATTGTTTTGGTAGCAGTAGATAGAAGGACGCGAAGATAAAGGGGAGCCAAAATTTTTGACAATTAATGGGAATTTTCCCCTAAAATATATTTTTCGTCATTAAAATTAATTTTAGTGGCGAAATTATTTTTTACTATTAAATATAAATTTTTAGTGGTGAAATAAAATTTTGTCACTAATTTTACCACAAAAACTTTTTTAGTGGCGAAATAATATTCGCCACTAAATGTTTTTAGTGGCGAAATGTAAATTTCCGCCATAAAAAATATAATTTCTTGTAGTGACCTCTAGATTGTAATAACTCAAAGAAATTCATGAGCCCGCACCAAGTAGCCTTCTTCAGAACCTCTAAAGTCTTTGCGTGAACTCTGATCAACCATTCGAACTCGTAACGCTAGAACTCTGATTACCAATCTTTCTCCTTTAGAACTCTGAAGGCTTAGGAAATTGGGTTAAGGTTGTGTTTCTATGCTGATGGTATATCAAATGACAATCTCACCAAAACAAAGAAGATAAGGGAGATATGAAAGTCTTCAAGGTGAATTGACAAACGGGAGAAAACTAAGGATTTGAAGCTCTAAGAATTGTGTTTCTCTTACTGGATAAAGTGGCTATGTGTTTGCTTAAAATAGGCTCAAAAACGCATCAAAAATAACACATCACCGCACGTGCATTCGAACGCCATAAGAACGCGTGACAAACGCAAGGTAATCCGCAAAACCGTTCGAATTTAATATCGAAAGCACCATGAACGCGAAGCCTCTAGATAGTTTCGTTGAATGTGACTCGAACGTTACTCGTATGGATGGTCTCGATAAGCTTTTATTCAAATGTCAACTCAAAGAAACACGAACGCATAGCGTTCGAACCCAAATAAAAACGTATCACGAACAAAAATCTGATGTCTTCATCTGATATTGTCCAAACATGTGTCCAATTGCTCCAAGATCTTCAAGCTCATTACAACTCAATTGAACTTGTTTTGTTACGGAAGTTGCCAACACACATGGAACTAACAATCTCCTCATTTGGTATTCCATGACAAAACCACCTAATACAAAGATTATGGTAAATGACCCAAAAATAAAATAGTCAACTGTCCACCATCAAGACAGTGACGTATTACAATATGAATCGATCTAATACCTAAATAAATAGTCTTGAAAACGATGAAACAATGACACTGCAACTAATCTACTCACATGAAACATCAAAAATAACAATACACTCATGAAAAGCAAGGGGAATATAAAGAGCAGATAAACCAAAATTAAAAATCTCATGCATAAAAAAGTAAAAAAAAAAGTGCCTATTAACTTATACTCCCATTTTGTCACGAAATGACAATAGGTACACTAAAAGACACACTAACTACTTGAAAACCTAACTTACTCCTTTTCACTAATAGCACAACTTAGTTAGTAAAATAAACACATGGGAAGTAAACATATGAAATGGAATATGCAATGACATGAAACGCACACAAGCACACACAATGAGTTAAAAATATATATATATAAAAAAGTCAAAAACGACATAAAATAGCACTTCAAGTAAAATGATACCCAGGCAGTACTCGGCTATTTATGATATGAGATAATATGAAATATTTTTGGCCATGCTTAATAATACACGCACATATATGACATAAACACCAATGCATAGCAAGTACTTGCGTGAAAAATAAGTGCCTAAAAAGTCAAGGCTTAAGACCTTATTTTATGAGTGGGACACAGCCAAAGAAATCTCATCTCATGACACACCAAGTCCATAAAATATTTGTTCAAACCCAGTGCCACTAGGACCAGAGAATAAGTAATATTGGTTGCATGTTATACTCTCTCCCCCTAAATATGATGAGCTCATAAATAAAAACTCTTTCGAGTAGAGGATTTTTCCCTTATCTTTTGAATTTGGCTTATTGGCTTATTTGAGTACTTTTTAAATTAAAGTACGTGAGAAATTTTTTTAAAAAAAATATTTTTTTTTTCTTTTATTCGAAGGGGATAACATAAGGTCATCTAGTCAAAGGTCACACTATTTAGTGTTTTAAGTATGACAGAGATTAAACTACCAGTCCAAAAACTCATAAATACGACTAAGCCTCAAGACATAAAAATGTATATGTGAGATGTAAGTACAATATATATTAAGGATCACACACACTCATGCACATGGATCATCAAGAAAAATAAAAACATATTACACATGTATAATCATATATTTTATATGCTAGGATGAGATGCACATGCTTTTACATACTCTTTTAACCATAAAATCTTTTTGGTCTTTTTCGTTTTATATTTTTTTATGTTTTTCTTTTTGACCCAAAATAATAAAAGACACAATAAGACTTTTCAATATCCAATGGTTCATGAAGTTGTATCCCGAATGCAGATCATACTGCCGTCTATTAGGAATCGACTATGAAATTTATGTTCGGATTTCCATCATATATACCGGTGAACATATAACAAAAACACACACACCAATATGCAATGAAAATAAAAACATACAGTCATGCAAACACATAAAACACACGCGCCCGCACATGTAATAGGAAAAATGAATGCAACTGTAAGGGATATGCCCTATACCCAAATTATGGATAGGCTATATGTACATGTATTTGTAATATTTTTCATTAATTAATAAAATGGAAATCTTTATTATACGTGTCTTACATAAATTATATGAATCATCAAACACTGTAATAAAGCCCTTGGAGTAATAAGATGATGGCTTCCACGCCTTATGAGAATCATTACTCTCAAACGTTCCTAGTCATAGTTTTGTGAATAATCTGGGCGTTCACAAAGCGGAGATACTAGCATGATGATATGATCCGCCCTTAAGTGAGGTAGCTGATCTCATAGGCTAGTAGCGGAGATCCGTCCGCTTGGTGTATCACATAGATGCATGAGTTGCTCGTGTCCATCGAACTAACCGTCGAAAGTTTTCATATGGAGTGTTTATCCCATGTGTCTGTGAGAACTTTCATGTATCGATTGTATGACTGGTCCTTAGACTTGAGGTCTTTACAATCTTATGTGTGGATCAAATAACTTTGACATTCTCCTTCCCCGGTTCAAAAGATCCGGTCATAAGGGTATGATTGGGTCATTTGTTGAAACACATGAAGTTTGTAAAGATACAACAGAGAATCGCCACTCTCTCAGATAATATTTTCTTATAAGAGTAGTATTCCAGTTCGCGGGTTGATATTGTTGGTAGTTCTAAGGGTCCCAAGGACCACAAATCAATCATGAACATGTGTGAATACATTCGAGGAAGTCGCGGAATACTTACATCGATCGGTTGAGCGACACGGAGGCAACAAAACATAATTTTTCTGCCTCATGGACTGGTTCGGCAGTGGCAGTCTTCAACCCACTGGTTCGACCTTCAATCAACAAGAAACCAAGCTCCAAGCTTCATCATTTGATTCCCGGCTCATGGGTAGACTTCCCTATCACCTTCGCATGTCTCGTAGTGTGCTAGCACTTGCGATTTTTGCCACAAAATCCAACTCTAGTGCTTCCCACTGCTCACGTTTTTGTCAAAACCAGTGAGCTATTTTCACAGCCCCTTGGGCGTGATTGTGAAGAAGAGAAAGAGGGGAGAGAGATGTGTGTGTGAGAGAAAAAAATGTAAAAATGTTCTATTTGTTTTCAAAAAACAAATAAACATATACATAATTTTCTTTCAAAAGTCAAGCCATAAATGGCTCCAACCACTCCCATCACTCAATCACTCAATCACATCAATCACAAGTTGTCAAGTCACATGACTCAAAGTGACAAGTGATTTGACGCTTGATGCGACTAGCGATTTGACGCTTGATTTGACGTGCCGCACTCGAATTCAAAATGCGAATACGCTCACAAATAATCTCGGGCTCGGGTTCGCTAATTCCAAATTAACGAATTTTCCGTTGTGTCGTAATTAAATGATTACGCCTAGCGAAATCACTATTCACGTCGCTAACGAATTAATTCTAAATTAATTCGTTCGCCCGAATTAAAATCTAATTTTAATTCCGCGTCGAAATCCAATTTCGTTTAATATATCGAATATATTAATTTACCGATTAATTCCAAATTAATCGTTATCTCTCTTTAATTGATCTTTTATCCCAGATAAAATATATCTGCAATTAATCCCAGATTAATTTTCTCTCTCTTCTAATTAATCCCAGATTAATTTAGAGTGCGAGTCATACATCATCGGTGAATCTTTGGGAAATGACCCATGAGATCCCCGGATATGTTGGCAGTAAATTCGGTCGTCGGACTATCCGAACACGTAAGTACCTCGTACTACGTTTATACCGATTTACAAGACAAGATTGGCCTCTAGCAAAGCGACATGCCTGCCCAATTCTCAGGAAATATCCTTACAGGAATAAAGGATCTGTATCAGGCGTAGTATACGTAGTATTGTGTATTTCTGTCCAGTATTGGATGATCACATGCGAGGCCTGGGGCTGGTACAGTGTCTGCCCCGTACGAAGCATATATCAGATTACGAGCAACTAGTCTCTTTATTATCGGATAATCATGACCAAGTCATATTATCCCGACGGTTGCAACCTTATTTAGAGAACCAGTTTTGTATCCCTGCGCGATCATCATCTCCATATGACTGGAGTGACACTTCCATCTTGACATAACACCTAACACACTACGATTCTCAATATACCCAACATTGGCGTACACAGAACCGGTTAAAGCCCTGGACGACCGCAACCAAAGTATATTGATTGTCGCAAGTGTTAGCGGTGCAAGTCTCAGGTTAAGACCAAATACACCTACTCTGATTTCAGATTTCCATAGACACATAGTCATACTACCAATGGAATTCTGAGAGGGTCTTATCCAATGCGAAGCTGTTTCCCGTACCATCGGTGAAACACAACCTCTTATTACACTTGCATGAGTATCCTATACCCAATATATGAGAACTATGTCGTTGTGCCCTCACAACGCGCACAAGTGTAATACTAGTCTTTTACGCATTCATCGATGTCCAATCTCGATACTGCTCTGACTAGGGATGTTTAATGATTTATCCTTCATAGACCGATACTGTCTCATATCATTCTCCGTCCAGGAAAAAATCATAGGGACCTCCTATCATTTATACATCTAGGTGATATAATCACAAATGATAAGAGTGCAATCTCCTTTGTCACATTGTTAATTTGTACAACAACACCGTGATCTGTACAAATAGTGACGCTATGGGTCATAATTGTCCAACAATCTCCCACTTGGCCTATAGCCAGTCACTCGAGTGTCTTACACCCGAACTATGTACGGTTGGCTCAAACTGCTGAGAAAAGCTTTCATCAGCGGATTTACATGATTATCGTCTGATGCGATTTATACGATCATCACATCGCCACGATGTACGATCCGTACGAATCAGATGAATAGTCGAAGTATGTATCTGGATGATTGATGAGACCATTAATTCTTTAGCCTGTGCTCAAGCCTAGCTCAGTTGCTAACAGAATTATATTTAATCTAATTAGATTTATTATCGACCCAGAAGGCTTCTTTTGCCGCCTCAGCTGCAACAATAACCCGCATTTGTTGTTTATTCGGTAACATTATCTTGTTTGGAAGATTTCCAACTCACTGTACCGTTATTCAAACTGTATAGTACCGTTTGCGACTTATAGTCGTTTTATCGGTTTAGGAAACTTGCTACAGTGATCCCAGTCACTTCAAGTTCTCCTTCTCCACAGATTAAGACAGCATCCTTAGTTCTCTAAGATACTAACGGATGTTCTTAACATCAATCCAGTGACTATCACTCGGATTGGCCTGATGTGTATCCATATGCTCAAAGCGTATGAGACACCAGGTCACATACATTTTTCAATGTAAGAATTCTCGGAGAGTTTTCTCGAAAGCTATGCTTTCACCGATAGTTTATATGGGAATATCATTTCCAAGAAATGACATATTATCATTATTTATAGGACAGTCACTGTCAGTGCGATCCCACTAACCCTCTTATATACACAAGAATCTTTTCGTTTTGAATCAAATCACACTCCATTATGATTACCTCAAAACGATAATTCCAAGAACCTAATGCTTGCTTCAATCCAAAAATGGATCGAATAACCCGCAAACCTTGTTTACTAGTTTTGTAAGGGTTTTGAGGGGATAAATCCGGTAACGCAGCGGAAGCGGTGGAAAATCAAATTTTCCGATTTCAAAAATTTTTCTCGGATTAATTAAATAAACATATTTCTTTAATTATACAATAATGAAATTATGAAAATAAAATTCAATAAATCATATTTAAGTGAATTTACCGAATTGCCCTTACACTTGGTACTTTGTCCATTTTAGTAAAAAATTGATCAAATCAATTTTGAATGATTCTAAATCATTTCTAAGATGAACTTAGTATGTTCAAAACATCAAAACACCAAGGCAACACAAATCCCCAATTTTCACTCCTTGGCCGAGAGCCTCACTTGGGGGGGGGGGGGGGGGGTTTGTGCATTTTCAATTTCAAGCTTCAAAACACATCAAGATGTAATCCAATCAACATGAAACTTTATATGCATCATATAAACATCCTTATACACAACATAAATGAAAAGCCCCAAATTTGAAAGTGGTCATGAACCCTAATTTTTCAATTTCTTCAAATTGGACAAATTAGACCAAATAGTTTAAATCAATTACTTTAATCATCATTCTTCCATCCAATCAAAGTCTCAACACAATGAAACAACTCAAGATCAAATCTAGGTCATCTAAGAGTGGGTCAACAACTCTAGATTAGCAACAAGGTTTCCAAAACCATAAAAGAATACTTATAACTACAATAGTCATAAGCTTCCTTCATCATACATGCTCAACACTTTCAACAAAACTTCCATCATCAAAAACACAAAGAATAAAGAAAAGAATAACATAAGAACATCACAAGATGTAGCCTAGATCCTAAGGAACATTTTCCTTTCTAATAGTAAGTTGAAGAAACTTACTAAAATCCAAGCTTTTCTTTGTTTTAGCCTTTCTTCCTCTCAAGCTTTCTTTGTTTCTTTTAATGGAGTTTATGTCAAAGTGTATTAGGTTAGAAATGAAAATGAAAATGAAAACAATATATACTTGTGCACAAAAATGCCCTTGGCCGAAAATGTCAAGGCATATACAACAATTTTTCATTTCACCAATATTTGATCAAGTTGACAAAATATCTAAAACACCTTTAAAGATATTTCTAATTAAGTCAACTAAGGCAACTAAGTCATTTAAACCAAATATCCAAAGTTAAGATATTTATATTTTAATTAATTTAATCATTTAACAATTAAATAATTAATTAATTAATTAATTAAATACAAATATATTAAATATATGTATTATATTTACATTAATATCAAATACATATATTCATATAGGATATAAGTCAAATATCTCAATTTGACTATTAATTAATGTGTATTTAAATTAATCAAGTATTAAATGTAAATACACAATAATTAATCAAATGACTATCGGGTCCCTTCGGCACGTATCTTGCGTTTAACCTTTAAACGACTTTATAAATAATCAATATTATTTATTAATCTTACTCTAGTGCTCTATGAGTATATTTTATTATTGAGACTCTCTAGATTCAGGTATATCCATCACGAAATCCAATTTCGTGTCTATAATTTATCCACCCGTAAATTATGACGATCACGGATAATCTCGCTGAATCATACAGGTCGAGGTCATGGCAAATGTATAATTCCTCCGTCACAAGTATCCGGATAAATCCCAGAGATATAGATGTAAACGTCAAATCTCTACGGGGATTATCCAGTCGATTATTCTATTAGCAATCTCTAAAAGAATGTTTAGAACTAGCTTCTAAACTTTACCACGGGCCCATGGTTTTATCTGATTGCTAATCATATGGACTACCTATGCTCTGGTACACAGAACTGACGGATCCTATCTTGATACACATAGGACACCCTGAGGATCTATTACACCCAACGAACAGGCGGAGGTCTGATCTAAATAGATCGGTGACGTGACTGCCATATAAGTGTAGAAGATGTCTCATGTGCCCACAATGACATCTCAAGTCTAAGAATCACATGATACATTATATTATAGAAACTGCATATATTATTCATAATAATAATGTTTTACAGAAGTATTCAAAAGAAATACAACCGGGAATTGACGCTCTGAGCACCAACCCCAACAAAATCTCTCGCTTGCTCTAGTGCCAATAACGATTGTATCTAATACCCATCGACTCCACGTGTTTATCAAACAACTTCGGAGGTATGGCCTTCGTCAGCGGGTCTGCTACATTATCTTCACTCGGTACCTTGCACATGATAATATCCTATCGCGACACAATCTCTCGAATGATGTGGTACTTGCGTTCCACATGCTTCGACTTCTGATGCGACCTCGATTCCTTTGCTTGAGCAATGGCTCCAGTATTATCACAGTATAACGGAATCACATTCTCGATACTTGGGACAACTCCCAATTATGTGATAAAGTTGTTTATCCACACAGCCTCTTTTGCAGCTTCAGAAGATGCAATATATTCCGCCTCAGTGGTGGAATCTGCTGTCGATCCCTGTTTGGAACTCTTCCAACAAACTGCACCTCGTTAAGGGTAAAGACAAATCCAAATGTAGACTTTCTATCATCGGGATCCGATTGGAAATCGGAGTCTGTATACCCATTAACTTGCAATTCGTTTCCTCCATAAATTATTAACTTATCCTTGGTACCTTTAAGATACTTTAGGATATGTTTAATGTCCATCCAATGGTCATTACCTGGATTGGACTGATTTCTACTAGTTACGCTAACAGCGAAACTGATATCAGGCCTCGTACATAACATGGCATACATTATGCTACCCAAACACGAAGCATAAGGTTGGTTAGACATTCTAACATTCTCATCTTCTGTTTGTGGACACATCTTCTTAGAAAGATGAATCTCATGTCTGAAACGTATGTTTGTTATCTTACAGTTACCAAAACTATACCGTTCCAAGATCTTATCTATGTACGTTAATTTGGATAACCCAATCAGCCTCCTTTGTCTATCTCTATAGAGTTTTATCCCTAAAACATAGGAAGCTTCTCCCAGGTCCTTCATAGAGAAATTCTTACAGAGGTACGCTTTGACGCTTTGTAACATACCTAAATCATTCCCAATGATTAGGATGTCATCATCATATAGAACTAAAAATACGACCATGCTCCCACTGGCCTTCTGATACACACATGATTCTTCCGAATTCTTGAGAAAACCAGACGATCTAATAATCTCGTCGAATCGAAGATTTCAACTTCGTGAAGCTTGTTTCTGTCCATAAATGGACTTCTTAAGCTTACATACCATGCCCGAGTTTTCGCTGGACTTAAAACCTTCCGGTTGTTCCATATAGATTTCTTCATCAAGAAATCCATTTAGAAAAGCCATTTTGACACCCATTTGCCAAATCTTGTAGTCATGATACGCAGCTATAGAAAGCAAAATCCGAATAGACTTAAGCATTGCTATCGGCAAAAAAGTTTCATCGTAGTCGACGCCAGGTCGCTGCGTGTAACCTTTTGCTACCAGTCAAGCCTTGTAAGTCTCAACCTTACCGTCAGGCTCGCGCTTCCTCTTGTAAACCCATTTACAATCGATAGGAACAATTCATTCGGGAAGCGGAACCAAGTCCCAAACTTGATTGTCATGCATTGAGTCTATCTCGGATTTCATGGCACTTTGCCATTTCACGGAGTCGATGTCCAACATCGGTTCTCTATAGGTGAAAGGATCTGTCTCTTCAACTAAGAGAACATCCAGACTCTTTTCTTGTATCAAATACAAGCGTTCAGGAGGTCTAGATACCCTTTCCGACCTACGGAGTGTGTGTGTTGAAGGTCCTTCATCTACTTGAACTTCAGGTTCCTCCGTTGGTTCGTTGTTTTCAGGTTGGACTTCATCAAGCTCAACCTGTCTATGATTACCACCTTCTGACAAAAATTCTACTTCTAGAAATTTTTCGATGCTCGGTATCATAGAACAGATATCCCCTCGTATTCGAAGGATATCCGACAAACCTAAACTTTTGCCCTCGAGGCGAAAGCTTATCTTCCTAAGTCACCCTAACATAGGCAGGACAACCCCAAACCTTAATATAATTAAGATTTGGTCTCCTACCGAACCATATCTGATACGGAGTCGTAGGGATAGCTTTTGAAGGAATCTTATTCAAAAGATGTGCGGCTGTTAAAAGAGAGTAGCCCCATAAATAATAGGGCAAATCTGTGAAACTCAACATTGATCGAACCATATCCAATAAAGTCTGATTTCTCCTCTCAGACACTGATGTGTGGTATTTATATCACTATTTCCCACTCATGTAACTTAATATTTTGTATAGTTTCTCGAGTTTTGTGAACGTTTTGATGTGTTTTGTTGTTATTTTGCAGATAAATAAAGTTTGGAAAACACTGGAGGCAATTTGGGGCAAAACCGGACAAAAATGCGTCAACAGGAATATTTTCGTCTTTTGCGCGTCGGGATGCTGGATCATTGCGCGCCGCGACGCCCAGAATGCGCCGGATCTGCTAACGTGCGCCGGGTCCACAAATCAGAATCTGAGAAAAGTTGACTTTGCTAAAATGTGCTGTGACACGTGTCACCATCACAGCCGATCTGCTAACATGCGCCGTGACACGTGTCAGCATCGTACGGTGCCGA
>SKCR01040704.1:0-74990 GCA_019454045.1 Zanthoxylum bungeanum
TAAAGCTAAGAAACGTCATTATAAGATGAACAAATACCTAATGGAGTTTTCTTATGCCAGTCAAGAATCTCAAGACATGAACTGATTCGTGTCAATTCACATAATCCTAGGGAAAATGTATTTAAATGGTTTAATTTACAAATTGGGAATAATTTCAGGATGGTCCTGGAAACTAATAAATTACTTTATTTGATAAAATCACATATTAGGCCTAAGCCCGAAGTTAAGCAAATAAGTGGAACATGATATTTGGAATATTCATGTGATGATAACTTTAGTGCTTAATCCATTAAACTTGTTAATTAGACTCATTAATTTCTTAATCAGAACTAAGGATTAGATTCTTAACGTATGATAAAGAAATTGAAGGATCTTCATAGATCTATTAAGATCTTAGAAGTAATCAAATTGCAATAATAAACTCTTGGAGAGTTAATGACTTTTCTCAAGGAGACAAAGTCAAAGTTTGCAATAAGGGAAGTAGCGCAAGTCGTACCTTACTTCGATATTCTAGAAGGCCTAGGCTAGGCCAAAGGCTTCTGGAGTGTTGAAAGGGCAAAGGCAAAATCATTATAATCTTCTGGGAAGACAAATGATAAATTCCAAAATGTCTGGCTAAAATTGTAGCAAACGGGATCGCGGAAGCATGACTGCCGTTTGGACAAAGCAGACATGAAGGAATTGAAGACGGGCAAGGCTCTGACTTCAAATATGTTTGTCATTAATATGTTCATTACTAGTATTAAAATTGGATTTTAAATACTTAGTGTGGCACATCAATATGTACTGATGTTCAGAATCTGCTATGAGCAGGATACTGACTTCAGATTAAGTTTAATTTGCGAATTGGAAACGGGACGAAAGTCGATGTTTTAATGGGATGCTAGCCCACTAGGAAACACGGTTTCCCGAGTACTCGACAGAGGGTTAGAGGCTCGCTGAAAAATAGTGGGAGGCAAGAATTAAATTTGCAATATTCGTTTAATTACTTGCCATACGCGCTCAATCACAAATCATTCGTCAAATAAATTAAATGTTAGTTGGACTAATATTTAAATCGTTGTTTTAATAAACAGTTGGACTGTATTCAAACAATTCAATTATAGTTGATTATATAGTTGGACTATAATAATCATTGTAATGAATAGTACCTAAATCGTTGATTAAATAGTTGGACTATTAGAATCAAGATATAATTGAAAGATTGACATTTAAAACATAATCCTAGGGAAAATGTATTTAAATGATTTAATTTTCAAATTGGAATAATTTCAGGATGGTCCTGGAAACTAATAAATTACTTTATTTGATAAAATAACATATTAGGCCTAAGCCCGGAGTTAAGCAAATAAGTGGAACATGATATTTGGAATATTCATGTGATGATAACTTTAGTGCTTAATCCATTAAACTTGTTAATTAGACTCCTTAATTTCTTAATCAGAACTAAGGATTAGATTCTTACACTTGCATGAGTATCTTATAACCAAATATATGAGAACTATGACGGTATGCCCTCACAACGCGCACAAGTGTAATACTAGTCTTTTACGCATTATCGATGTCCAATCTCGATAATACTCTGACTAGGGATATTTAATGATTTATCCTTCGTAGATTGATAATGTCTCTATCATTCTCAATCCAGGAACAAATCATAGGGACCTCCTATCATTTATACATCTTGGTGATCTAATCACAAAAGATATGTACAACAACACCATGATCTGTACAAATAGTGACGCTATGGGTCATAATTGTCCAACACCTGGATGGTTTCTTCGAAGAAAAGATCCATTGTGATTTCTTTGTTTGAAGAGTTCATTCTAGAATGTCCTTGTAGTTTGTATTCTACCGAAATCACAGTTTGGTGTACTAGCTTATAGAGCCTATAGTAGACTCAAATCAGCCTTCCGAAAATCTGTGTTCTCTAATTTTGATACAGTCAGATTGTCTGATTTTATCAAAGTATAGAGAATACATATGTAATAGTAGGGTCAGTGGGAGCGTATAAATTTCTTTCTAGTGTTATATATCCTAACAATATTATCATTATTAATATAATAATGAAATGTTTGTAAAGTAAAGGATTTACCTTAGTCTTCTTTTTCTCGTGAAAGCAATGGGAGTAGTCTCTGATATATTTGATATAAAATTTTATATATATGATATAAAACTAAGAGTCTTATGAGAAACTCTCAATAGTCGTGCATTAGATATGATCTAATAAATGACACATCAAGACTATCTCTGTGACATTTAGTATAACTGTTTGATAGTTAGTGTGTCTCTTGTATATAATATTTATCTTTCGTAAAGGATGATTCCTTTTTCGAAAGAGAAATTGATTAGAATGTCTAATCAATCTTATACATTATAGGATGATGGCATAATTGGATACTGTATTATGTACAATTAAATATATCAATTTATTGTAATTGTTACGAGCTATTTTGATATTCTGCAGACCATAGGATGTGTCTTGTAACATGTTATTTGTTATCTTTGAGATATTATGAACGAGTTTCTTATTCATGGAGAATATAATCTGCAACCATTAGGGTCATATTAGTTTTGAGTCTAATTATAACATTAGATGGTCTATATTATATAAAATTAGAAAAGATACAATGAGAGTGTCACCATTGATTCTACTGTATTAGTAGAATTAGTTATAACTTATGAAATATTGACTTATGAAGTTGCATATTGACCTTATATATTACAATTTTTGATATCAGTGTTGTGCTTGCGGTTGTCTGCATAGTATTCTGATTTGATCCCTAAATACATAGACAACTCAATTGCTGTAGCAAAATATTGATGTCGCATCTGAGTCATATTGATGTAGAACTTGGGTTCTACAAAATATGAATTATGATTGGCTAAGGAAAATAATTGGGTTTGTTGGACAGACTCAATTTGTAATAGCAGGTTTACTTGTTGTTGCTTACCTCTTGAGTGCTAGGTGAGCTCTTAAGGGCCATTAGTATGTGATACACATTGATTTGTGTATATGATACTGTGGATTGGAACTAGAGTAAGTGGGAGAAATTGTTAGGGTCGGTGCTCAGAGTGCCAATCCGGATCGTATTTATATCCGATTCATAAATACGAACAATTCATTTTTCCATAATATTACTTATTTAATGATAGAACCTCTTGTCTTTTATATACATATTTGATCTAATTGTGATTAGATATCTAATTATGATTAGATTGAAACTAAATTTTATTTAGTGATACATATATATTAGACAAAGACCCTATGATTTACAACGTAGTGCGCAGTTACAACGTAGTTTGTAATTGACATTGGGAAGCGTCACTATAAATTGTATATCCTTAAATAAAGTTCCTGGTCAAGATTTACTAACATGGGTCGGTTAATAAAATCCGCTGAGACCAGTACATATCGTATATCGTGACTTGGTCTGATGGTTTATCCCAATGAACCATGAGTCTCGGGAGACTCGTATAGATATGTAGGTGTTTATTTGATAAACACTGAACGACTCACTGAATATTTCCTAATAGATGGTACACCAACGTCAATAGGAATCTTCTCGAGTTAAGCGAGTATAGTGGTCCTTCGACTTGAGATACCACTGTGGATATATGAGTTATCCTCCACACTTTGATAGCAGTCACGTCACTGATTTATTTAGATCAGACCTTTGCTTGTTCGTTGGGTGTGGACTGATGCTCATGATATCTTGTGCGTATCAAGATGGAATCCGCCAGTCCTATGTACAGGCATAGGTATCCTACACGTGTTTGCGATCTAGTAAATCCATAGCTGTGGTATAACTTTGGAAGCAAGTTCCGAGTGTTATTTAGAGATCGTAAATTTGAAAGTCGAATATATTATACGATAAGGATTTGAAGTTCTTATCTATATCCATGTATAATATAGATATCATATGACGGAGGGATTATACATATGCAATGACCTCGACTTGCATAGTTTAGCCAGATTATCTGTGGTCGTCATAATGCATGAGTGGGTGAATTATCGACACGAAATTGGGTTTCGTGACGGATAAACCTAAACTTAGAGAGTCCCACAATATGAAGTGTACTCGTTGAGCACTTGGGCAACGCGTTATGAATAATACAGATTATTCATAATACTTCATCGGATTAAATGAGTTAATTCGAATTGTTTAAACAGTTAAACAAAAACACATGCATTGAGGCATTTTCGGTCAATCATAATTATAGTGTATTTGTATTTGATACATAATTTGATTAGATATACATTATTTAATTGTCAAATGAGATTTTGACACATGCCATTAATATATGTATTTGTTATTTAATGTAAATAAAAATACATATATATATATATATATAATAATTAAGTTAATTAATTATTTAGATATTTAAATGTTAAATATTTGAATAATTAAATAATATACTTTTTCATAATTGTTATGAAAACTATTTGATTATTATTGGTTACAAATGGCATGATTTTATTAAGCTTTAAATGTGCAAATTTGATTTTTCAAATTAAAGCTTATTATATTTAATTGAATTATTTTTTAGAAAATGACAAAAATACCCTTGTAACGTCGGTTTACCTTGCCTTTTAGGTTAGGAAAATTTATTTTCTCCTCACTTGGCTTGCTATGGCCGAATTCTCCTCCAAAAATAGATCTCCATTTTTTCTTGATGTTCAAGGAAGAATAAAGTAAAAATTCAAGAAAAAACTCAATGAAAGTTGAAGATTAGAAGGTAATCTTTAATATTCTTAAGTGTAGAAAATTAGTTTTTTGTTCTTGGATTGTTAAAATGGTTCTAGGGTTTACTTACTTCTTAGAAATTGGGGCTTTTGATTTGGAGGATGAATTGGAAGGCTTTATTCATGTGTGAAGTTTTTTTGGATGATATTATTGTAATATTTATTCAATTTTATCAATTGATGATATGTTGCCATTCTAAAGTGTTATGACCACCCTTGTAATTCCTAAAATTGTTGGTTGGTCTTAAGATTAATTAGATTAATGTAGAAAATTGGATTTTAAGCATGAAAAATTGATATTTTTGCTTCTGGATCAGATCTGGAAATACTGTTCATATGGTGATGAAAATAATGTCATATAAATGTATTGGATGTGTTTTGGGTGTTGGAACAATTTTTAGAAATTATTTCGGAGTTGAAATAAGCGAAAACGGCAAAAACCGGCGTTACCGGGTGACTTTTGAGCCAACCGGGTGACGGCTGCCCAAACAGTGAATTGGTCATTGTTCGGGAAGCACATGAACTGCCCTAATACTATTTGGGCTGACTTGGGCAGCCCTCATTGTTGGACAATTATGACCCATAGCATCACTATTTGTAAAGAACATTGTGTTTTTGTACAAATTAACTATGTGACAAAAGGAAATTGCTA
This sequence comes from Zanthoxylum bungeanum, assembly GCA_019454045.1. Lineage (NCBI taxonomy): Eukaryota > Viridiplantae > Streptophyta > Magnoliopsida > Sapindales > Rutaceae > Zanthoxylum > Zanthoxylum bungeanum. The sequence goes on from SKCR01040704.1 coordinate 5,400, forward strand.
TTTTATTATTATTGTAATTAGATTACTTGGATATATTTTAATGATAAAAGTCCATATGGTTAAATCGGATTAATAAGATATGAGACAATATTAATCCTCGAACGGTTTAATCATTAAATATCCCTAGTCGAATTATTATCGAGACTGGACATTGATAATGCGGAATAGACTAGTATGACACTTGTGCGCGTTATGAAAGCTTAACAGTATAGTTCTTATATATTTAGGTATTGTATACTTATGCAAGTGTAATAAGAGGTTCTGTTAGCCATTGGACCGGGAACAGTTCGCTCTGGATAGACCCACTCGGAATCCCATTGGTAGTATGACTATATGTCTATGGGAATCCGAATCAAGGTAGGTGTATGTGATCTTTAACCTGAGACTTACGTCGATATTACTTGCGACAATCAGTTTACTTTAGTATTGGTCGTCTAGAGCTTTAATAGGTTCTGTGTACGTCTGTATTGGGTTTACTGAGAATCGTAGTGTATTGGATGTGATGTCAAGATGGGAGTATCACTTCAGTCATATGGAGATGATGGTCACACAATACACGGAACTAGTACTCTTAAAAGCTACAGCTATCGGGATAGTATGACAAGGTCATGACTTCTCGATTATAGAGATTAGTTACTCGGGATCCGATATATGCTTTGTACGGGGCAGACACAGAGCCAGCCCTAGGCCTAGCATGTGATATCCGATACTGGATCGTAATACATATTACATTATATTAGTATTACTATGCCTGATACAAATGATATTCCTCGAAGAATATTTTTGGAGAATTGGGTAGGCACGGTGCTTTACTAGAAGCCAACCATGTCTTGTAAATCAGTGAGAACATGGTACGGGGTACGCATGTGTTCGGATAGTCCGATAACCGAATTTACTGCCAACATATCCAGGAATCTCTTGGGTCGCTTCCCAAAGATTCACCAATGACATTTGACACATATAGAATTAATCTGGGATTAATTATGAGAGAGAAAATTAATCTGGGATTAATTGCAGCAAGAATTAATCTGGGATTAACTTAGTATAGAAGAGAGAACGCGATTAATTTAGAATTAATCGATAAAATAAATTTAATAGTTAAATTGGATTTTTCTATTTAATTTTTTTATTTGGGGCTAAAATAATATATCGGATATATTAATTGAAATTGGATTTCAACATGAAATTAAAATTGGATTTTAATTATGGCGAACGATTTAATTAGAATTAATTCGAAAGCGACTATCGTAATAATTTTGCGAGGCATAATTATTTAATTAAATTTGATTTAATTATGATGCGACGGTAAATTTGTTTAATTCGAAATTAAACGAACCCGATAAAATTATCCATGACTTAGTTGTATATTGAAGAAGCCAACTCAAATTTTGAATTTAAAATGTGGTGGGACCACACGACTTACATCAAATTTCTAAAGTTGATGGAAGTAGTTGGATTTATTAATAATGGTCTTTAATCACACAACTATAAAGTTTTGGAAACACACTATTCACTCTCTTCTTCTCTCCTCTTGGCCGAACATTTCTCTTTTTCTTGGAAATTTTTGCTTCAAAAATTTCAACTAAGCTAGCACTTGGAGGTCAAATGACGTGATAGGGAAACACACCCAAGGAATTAACAACTCAACAACAAGCTTGGAGTTTCATCCAAATAAGGAAATTTTCGAAATTTCTCCATAAATCAATGTAAGTGATTCCGTCACTTTTCTTGATTTTTCACACAACGAATCATGTTTAGGATCTTGTGCCATGTCTTGGAGACTAACAATGGTATCTAGAGCCTTGCTAAATATGATTTTGAAATCTAGGGTTCGTAAACTTTAATTAGGAATTTTTCCTTGGAGCATGAAAATTCAAAATTGAGTTGTTGGTTGATGTTAGATGATGATAACTTGGAGTTTTGCATTGTTGGATTGTTGAAAGAATTGATTAGATCAAATTTCCTCAATTCCCTATCATGGTCGAAACTTACCCTAGATTTACTCATGGTGATTTTTTAAATTTTGACACTTGGATGTGTTAATGGCATGAAATATATGTTGAATGTTGATTTAATTGGATTGGAATCAAATTGGATGTTAATTTCTTGTCATTGTCGTGAGAAGCATGTTGTTGGAGACTTGATTTTGCTTCAATTTGTGTTGGACATGAATTGGAATGATAAGCATGATTAATTAGATTAATTAATATTTTGGAAATGTTAGATTAATTAATTAGTAATGTTAATTACACTTAAATTGGATTAATGTAATATTTGAAATATTATATTAATGTAAATTAGTCCCTAAAATACTAATTGGGCTAATTTGGTTATATTTGGATTAATGGGCTTGGTTGGGCGAAGTTTGGTTGTGGACAATTGGGTTGGATCCAATTGATCCTAAACTATTTCCATAAAAGTCTAAAATATGACTTTTATACCTTTAATAATCTAATTGGGCCTAATGGGTCAAAATTAATTTATGACATAAGGTGATTCCTAAATGGGCCAAGGCATTATGGGCTTGATCCATAATGGCCAAAAGTCCATGCCTAAAGAATTCATTAAAGCCCATTGGACCTAATAGAATTGACAATGGATGCTAAATGGGCATTTGAGACCATTTGGATTGGATTTGGAATCCAAGTCTAAAAATGCATTATTATGATAATAAGTGTAATTGTTTAATTTGGAATTAAACTTGAATTAGTATTGAATACAATTTAAATTGGATTTAATATTGTAGTTTGATATAATTCAAGAATACTTACTTTGAGTATTTATTCTTAAACGAGTTGGACTCGTGCAAATCAAATCGTTGTATGAACATTGGATGGTCATTAATTGAAGAATTAATTAATTGGATTACATTGATTGACAACATGTTATGTTTGAATGCTTGGATGTATTTGTTTGAATAATGTATATCGGATGGATATTAGATGGGTGGGGTAATTTTGGAAATTGTTGTAAATATTATATTTATTTGAAATTGGACCTGCATGTCCAGCCTATCACCTCTTATTCTCATTGTATTTCTTTTCTCACCAATTCTCCTCAATGTAAATGAGGTTTCTTATAGTGTTATGTAATTGGGTATATAGAAGAATGTAAAGTGCTAGCAGGAGAGAGGAAAAGAAAATAGAGAGATTTGTTCTAGGAACAAAATGTATATATCCATCCGCATATCATTATTATATTTATCGCGCCTTATTATGCTTTTAGAATGCATGTTTAAGGGTGTATGATGAGACCGAATCAAAGATTATAAATTGGTTGCCAATTTACGAAAACGCCCTTGTATTTAATATTAAGCGTTTCCTTCCATTGAGTGGTTCTCTCTCAAGATCCAAGATTAGCTTTGATTTGTTGGCCAAAGTCAAGATCATTGTCTATCGCGGATGTGTTTGAACCATGAAAGCTTTGTTAATATCGCATGTCTTGGGCAGTTGTGACTTGTTGGCCAAAGTCAAGGTCACTCTTGTTCATCGACGTGGATTACGAAGCTTTCCCACTGTCAATGGGTCGCGCTTAACTGGAATCATAAAGCTTGTTGAGCCAAAGCCAAGGCTTAGTTGATTCAAAGGAAACAGGTTAGGAAATATATTAGATATATATTTCGGACTTGGATGTCCACCTACCGGATCTAGGAATTTGATGGGATCCAATTGATCTTAGAGATCTACCTAGTTAAATTTTATACAGCTTGTTGGCCAAACTCAAGGTTATGTATTATTTAACGGGATCCTAGCCCACTAGGAAACTAGGTTTCCCGAGTACTCAACGGAGGGTTAGAGGCTCACCGAAAATTAGTGGGAGGCTAATATTAAATTTGCAATTTCGTTTAATACTCGCTAATATGCGTGCTTTATTATTATTATTTCTCGTTATTATATATTAGTTGGACTAATATTCATTTATTGTTTTCTTTGAACAGTTAGACTGTACTCAACACTACTCCATTTGTAGTTGGTTATATAGTTAGACTATAGTAACCATTGCATTTGAGTGTACCCGAAACATTTGATTGGATAGTTGGACTATAGCAATCAAAATGGCTGGAAAGATAAGCGTTAGGGACATAATCATGGGTGAGAATGTCTTTAACGGCACAAATTTTCCAGACTGGGAAATGAACCTCAGGATAGTCCTGGGAGTGAGAAGTTGCTCTATGTAATAGAGAGACCTCTCGGGCCTGAGCTCGGACTTGAGCATCCAGTAGAGCATGAGCTTTAGAAGACTCATCGTGATGATAACTTTACTGCTCAATTTGTTATGCTTGTTGCAATGACTCCTCAGTTTCGTCGTCAAAACAAGGGATTGGATCCTTATGTGATGATGTTGAAGTTGAAGGATCTTCATAGATCTAATCTTAGATCTCAGAAGTATGATTTGCAGAAGAAGCTCTTTCACTCCCGTATGTCAGATGGTACATTTTTCGACCACTACATGTCGTAGATGATTGCTGACATCGAACAGCTAGGTCAGTTGGCCATTACCTTCGAGGCCGAGACTTCTATAGATTTGATTTTACAGTTTCTGCATTACTGCTGGGGCGGGTTCATCATGAACTATAATATGATGAAAAAAAGAAAACGCTTGGAGAGTTAATGGCTATGCTGAAAGAGGTAGAGCCAGAGCTTCTAAAAGGCAAGAAGCGCGAGGCTCATCTTACTTCGACATCCAAGAAGCCCAAGGCTTGGCCAAAGACTTATGGGGGTGTGAAGAAGAAGAAGAAGAAGAAAGGCAAGGCTCAATCGTCACAGTCTTCTGGGAAGACAAAGGACATATCCCAAGATGTCTGCCTACACTATAGAAAAATGTGTCATTGGAAGCGTGATTGTCATAATTCAAGGCAGACTTGAAGGAAGCGAAGACGGGCAAGGCACTGGCTTCGGGTATGTTTGTTATTGAAATAAACATGTCTATTACCAGTTTTAAAAATTGGATTTTTGATATTGGATGTGGAACTCACATATGTACTAATGTATAGGATCTGCAGATTAGTATGAGATTGGCTTCATGGGAGATCGACCTGCGAGTTGGAAATGGGACGAGAGTCACTGTTTTGGTCGTTAGCATCTATGTTTTGAATCTGTCATCAGGGCATGTACTTACGTTAGGCGACTGTTATTTTGTACCTAGTTTGACTAGGAATATTATCTCTGTATCTAGTTTAACCCGATGCGGGTATACCTTTATATTCAGGAACACTGGGTGTTTTATTTATAAAGATGATATTGAGATATGTACAACAGATGTGAATAATGGTCTTTATATTTTAAATATAAACGAATCTAAAACATATAACATGACAAACAAAAAGCTCAAATTGAGTAAAACAGATGAGACTTATTTGTGGCATTGTCGTATATCCACACTTTCGAAGAATGTATATTTGGATGGATTTGATCCTAATTCATATGATGTCTTCGAATATTGTTTGTTATGAAAAATGCCTAAAATACCTTTTAGTGGTAAAGATGTACGTGCCACCGAGCTGTTAGGCCTCATTCATAGTGACGTATGCGGGCCCATGTCTAGCCAGGTTAGAGGTGGATATGAATACTTCGTAACCTTTACGAATGATGCATCGCGTTATGGTTATATGTATCTTATGAAACACAAGTCGGAAACTTTTGAGAAATTCAAAGAGTTTCGATACGAAGTAAACAGACTGGCAAAAGTATTAAAACATTGCGGTCGGACCATGGTGGAGAATACTTAAGCAATGAGTTTCAAGATTACTTGAAAGAATATGGTATTCTTTCACAGTGGACTCCTCCCGGAACACCTCAATTGAACGGTGTGTCCGAACGGAGACACTGAACTTTATTGGACATGGTAAGGTCAATGATAAGTCGCAAAGAGCTACCGATTTCCTTCTGGGGATACGCATTAAACAGTACAATACTTATTTTGAATAAGGTTCCATCAAAGTCTGTTGAACAGACTCCATATGAGATATGGACAGGAAAGAAACTGGGTTTCTTATTCCTGAAGATTTGGGGATGCTAGGCATATGTTAAACGTTTGGATAGTACCAAATTAGAACCCAAATCAGATAAATGTCTATTTGTAGGTTATCCTAAGGAAACGAAAGGATATTATTTTTACAACCCACAAGAGAACAAAATATTTGTTGCTCTTCATGCGGTTTTCCTAGAAAAGGAATTCATGAATGCAATGACAAGTGTGAGGAAAGTAGAACTCGATGAAAATTGGAGTGATACTGTTTCTGGCACCGACCACCTCATGGATCACGAACAGTCCATCAGAGATGAGACTGTTCCATAATCTTCTGATACACAAGAACCGCGTAAGTCGGAGAGAGTCAGAAAATAACCTGAGAGGTATGGTTTCTGATCTCACCTCATGTAAACATTAATCTTATTGAGGAAGATGAACCAGCTACGTATGAGGAAGCGATACAAGGTATCAACTCCGATTTATGGCAAGAAGCCATGAAGTTCGAAATGGATTCCATGTATACCAACCAAGTTTGGACACTGGTTGATGTACTAGAAGGCATTAAGCCTATTGTTGTAAATGGGTCTTCTAAAAGAAGACAGACATGGAAGGCAACATACAAACGTACAAAGCTAGGCTTGTAGCTAAAGGATATCGTCAACGACATGGTGTCGATTACGACGAGACCTTTTCACATGTTGCCATGATTAAATCCATTCGGATAATGCTTGTTATTGCTCCATGTTTCGATTATGAAATATGGCAGATGGATGTCAAAACTGCTTTCCTTAACGGAAACCTTTTGGAGGATGTTTATATGCAACAACCTGATGGTTTTGTCGTACCAAGACATGCAAACAATGTTTTCAATTTAAACCGATCCATTTATGGATTAAAACAAGCATCACATTCTTGGAACCATCGTTTTGATGAGATCATAAAAGAATATGGTTTCATTCAAAACGAATATGATTCTTGTGTATATAAGAAGGTTAGTGGGAGCGCACTGACATTCATTGTCCTATACGTTGATGATGTATTGCTTCTTGGCAATGACATTCTCATGCTAAAATCGGTGAAAGCTTGGCTTTCATTAAAATTCTCCATAAAAGACATGTGAGAGTCAGCCTTTATTCTAGGAATAAGGATCTACCGGGATAGATCTAGAAAGCTGACCGCACTCTCCCAGAGCTCGTACATTGACAAAGTGTTGAAAAGATTTAACATGGATCAGTCCAAGTGGGCTACTTCCGGTGTCATATGGCGTCTTTCTATCGAAGGATATGTGTCCTAAAACTCTAGATGAGAGAGATGCAATGATTCGGATCCCGTATGCTTCAGCAGTCGGATCGATCATGTACGCCATGATATGTACGCGACCTGATGTCTCATATGCTTTGAGCATGTGCAGTCGCTATCAGGCTGATCCAGGTGACGGTCACTGGATTACTGTAAAGAACATCCTTAAGTATCTTAGACGAACTAAAGATGATTCTTAGTCTATGGGGAAGGAGAACTTGAGGTGACTTTGTTTACCGATGTAAGTTTCCAAACCGACAAAGACGACTATAAGTCGCAATCAGGGTACATATTTTGTTTAAACTGATGGAGTTGGTGCTTGGAGTGCCAATCCGATTTTTATATTTTATTATTTATTAATAAAATAACTACTTTTTTCATTTCATACATTATAATGGTATTGTCATTACGTGTATTAAATTGATGTATCGATATGCTAAGAATGACATCGACCTTAGAATAGTCCTGACACTAGGTGTAAACTATTCTTAAAGTAAATATTCATAGTCGTTGGTTTTGGAATACGGTCGAATTCCTATAACCTAGAAGACTAGCACATGTCATATATTGGAATTGGAGTTCCAATGGTTTAACGTGATGTACTATTAGTTTTGGAAACTCGTATAGACATGTGGGTATTCATTGGAGCGAATACTGAATGACTCATAGGTGATTCCTAATAGTTGGAAGTACACACCACCGTCAATAGAAATCTCCTCGAGTCGAGTAGCATATGTAATCCTTTGACTATAGGATATCATTGATTTTGTGTGAGATCCTCCACACTTAGATGCCATGTATGTAAGAAACCTTCATGGTCTGGTCTATAGATGTTCGTTGGGTGTGGACCGATGCACTCAGTAATCAAGTGCAAAGCAAGATAGGATCTGTCAGCCCATATGTGTACCATAAGTGGTTTAGGTATCCATGTGAGTTAAGTCACAATTCTTAAAGACTTTAGCCAAAGCCGATCACCTAGGGTGGATCGCATCAGTTGTAAAGAATCGTGGACATGTCGACATGAGATGTGCGTCTTGGAAACTTGATGGTATATTCTATGTTTCCTAAGCACAACTCGGACAGCCTACGACGGAGGGATTGTTAAACATATGTGATGACCTCGACTTGTATAGTTCAGAAAGGTCGTTCGTGTTCTTCGCGAATTCGGAGGTGGCCGAATTGCGTACAAATTAGCTAGGCTTATATGACGAACGTGTCTGAACTTAGAGAGTCCCAATATGAAGTGTACGCGTTGAGCACTTGGGTAGCCAATTAATTTTTTATAAAAGATAATATTCGATATTATAATTATCAACTAAGATAATCAAGTGTTATTGGATAACATTGATTATTTACTTTGACCTAATTGAATTAATTGGATTAATTCAATAATTACACAAGGGCTTAATTGTAAAATCATAATTATCTCTACCATTTGAGGATATTATGGTAATTGTAAGTATGTAATAATAGGTGGTTTTGGCTTGATTTAATTGGATTAAATCAAGGTCGCAAACATTTAACTAATCCATTTCCTAATCCTTGGCTTGATTTAATTGGATTAAATCTAAGTGGGAGATAATGAAGATTAGTCACACCTAATTATACATATTTGGACAAATTAGATTAAGCCCACTTAAAAGTTGATTACAACTTTTAATAATTAAAAATTGCCTAAGTTTTGCTATAAATAGCAAGCTTTATGAAGGTTTTAATTACAAGTTCAAATACAAGCATAAGCAAATTCTTGAGAGATTAGCCTAAGTTCGGGAAGTGTTTAGAGAAGTTTGTGAGGTCTCTACAACATTTCATCTAGGAGAAACCAAGATTGGATCTTGAAGTGAAGCTTGGAAGTATTGGAAACAAGATTGGATCTTGAAGTCAAGCTTGCACACCTTGGAGGTTCTCCAACCATTTCAACAAGGAGAAGTAGATTGGATCTTGCATCAAGCTTACTAGGTAATGTTTGATCTTCTCCTAAGCTATGTTTATTTGTATATTATATGCATGATCACATAGCTTATTGTTGAATAAGGTTAATCAATTGTGTTAGGATACTTTAGAAGTATAAACACAACATGCTTGTAATTAGGTCAAAGATATTCATGTTGGACATGAAACAATTAATTAGAGTTTGGAACTCTAGATTAAAGCTTAGAGCTATGGCTACCATTCTAGATTCACTTGACCACCTTTAGGTGGACTAGAATTGTTCATGAGACATTTCTAATTGGGATTCTAAAATGGTTTGTGTATTGGATTCAAAATTTATGAAAATGCGTGTTTAGAATAAATTTATGTTTTTGGAAAAATATTTGATATTTTGAAAAAACTAGATTTTTATTCTATAACATGTGTTTATGTTGGTTTTGAAATTAAAAATTAATTTTGGGTGTTTTTTGAAGTGTTTAGGAAAGACTGGAAGCAATTAGGGTAATATACCCTAATTGCATTAGCTCTATGGAAATTCCAGAGAACTGTGCATTTGAAATGAAAAGAAGCAGCAAACAAAAACATTTTAAAGGTGGTTGCGCGCTACACTGTAGCGGGCGCGTATGCGCACTGCGCGCGGTAATTTTGTTTTGCTTTGTTCGGGAGCTTCCGGACTCCGATTCAGTCCCGATTTTTTCCTATACACTCGTAATGGAATATAGTATTTCATTAAATGTTTTAAAATTACATCCATGTTGGAAAATTATGACCCATAGCATCACTATATGTACAGAACATGACATTGTTGTACAAATTAACTATGTGACAAATGAAATTGCTCTTTTATCATTTTTAATTGGATTACCTGGATATATAAATGATAAAAGTCCATATGATTAGTACCAGATTAATAAGATATGAGACAATATTAATCCACTAAGATTTAATCATTAAATATCCATAGTCGTAGTATTATCGAGACTGGACATCGATAATGCGGAAAAGACTAGTATTACACTTGTGCGTGTTATGGAAGCGTAATGGCATAGTTCTCATATATTTGGGTATTGGATATTCATGCAAGTGTAATAGGAGGTTCTGTTTACCGAATGTACGGAAACAGCTTCGCTCTGGATAGACCCATCAGAATCCCATTGGTAGTATGACTATGTGTCTATGGGAATTCGAATCAGGGTAGATGTATTTGGTCTTAACCTGAGACTTGCATCGCTAATACTTGTGAGTATCAGTATACTTTAGTTTTGGTTGTCCGGGGATTTAACAGGTTCTGTGTACGCCTCTTCTGGGTATACTGAGAATCGTAGTGTATTGGGTGTGATGTCAAGATGGAAGAATAACTTCAGTCATATGGAGATGATGATCACACAGGATACGGAAGTGGTACTCTTGTATGCTGCAGCTATCGGGATAATATGACAAGGTCATGATTATCCGATTATAGAGACTAGTTACCAGTGATCCGATATATGATTCGTACGGGGCAGACATAATTCCAGCCCCAGGCCTAGCATGTGACAATCGATACTGGATCGTAATATGTAATACTACGTATGCTACACCTGACAAAGATTACATATTCCTTTACAGAATATTTCTGGAGAATTGGGTAGGCACAGTGCTTTGCTAGAAGCCAACCATGTCTTGTAAATCGGTAAGAACGTGGTACCGGGTACGCACGTATTCGGATAGTCTGATTACCGTATTTACTGCCAACATATCCAGGGATCTCTTGGGTCGCTTCCCAAAGATTCACCATTGAGATTTGACTCGAACAGAAAATTAATCTGGGATTAATTATGAGAGAGAAAATTAATCTGGTATTAATTACGGCAAGAATTAATCTGGGATTAATTAACTGAGAAAGAATTAATCTGGGATTAATTGCATCAAGAATTTATCTGGGATTAAATTCGTCGAGAAGAGAGAACGCGATTAATTTAGAATTAATCGGTAAAGTAGATTTAATAGTGAAATTAGATTTTACTATTTAATTTATTTAATTGGGCTAAAATAATATATCGGATATATTAATTGAAATTAGATTTCAACGCGGAATTAAAATTGGATTTTAATTCAAGCGAATGAATTAATTTAGAATTAATTCGCGAGCGACTTCCATAATAATTTTGCTAGGCATTATTATTTAATAAAATTGGATTTAATTACGTCGCAACGGAAAATTCGTTTAATCGGATTAAACAAACCCGAGCCCGAAGTGTGTTGAGCAAGCCCACTTGAATTTTGTATTTAAAGTGGGGCCCACCAACTTACATCAATTGTCTTCACAAGATTGATGGTGGTAGTTGAAAGCATTTAATGAATCTTACACAACACACTTAAGTTAACTTTAGAAGTCAACATTTGGTAACAAGTTTAGAACTTGAAAAATACTATTCCATCTTCTCTCTCAAAACCGTAAACCATGCTCCTTGGAGCAGAAAATTTTTCTTTCATTTTTGTTCAAGCTAGCACTTAAAAGAGTGGATCAATGTGATAGGGAAATTCACCCAAGTGTTGGAAACACTCAAAAATGTTTTGGAGCTTCCACCAAAATGCATAAAAAGTTTTGAACTCATCCGATTAATGTGAGTATTTTCCGTAACTCTTTGGATTTTATTCACACACAAATCACTCTTAGACGATCTTGGCATGTTCTAGAAACACTTACAACCCATACTTGATATCCAGTGGTTAGACCCATTTCCGGTGCCCGAGGTACCGATCCGACCCTAGAGGTTCCACAACTACCCCAACATAAACAACGTAGCATTGAGCTGGAAATCTTCCAAGCAAGAGACTGTTGCCGATTCGACAACAAAAGCAGAATATATTGCTGCAGCTGAGGCAGCAAAAGAATCAGTTTGGATCCGTAAATTCCTAATTGGATTAGGAGTAGTTCCGTTAGCAGCTGAGCCCGTACCTTTGTATTGTGACAATAATGGGGCTATCGCACAGGCTAAGGAACCACTGTCTAATCAATGATCCAAGCATGTACTTCGAAGATTTCATCTGATTCGTGAGATCATTCATCGTGGCGATGTGAAGATCGAGAAGATCGCATCAGATGATAACATTGCAGATCCGCTGACGAATGCTATATCTCAGCAAAAGTTTGAGCGACATGTACATAGTTCAGGTGTTAGATACTTGAGTGATTGGCTATAGGCCAAGTGAGAGATTGTTAGACAATTATGACCCATAGCATCACTATTTGTAAAGAACATTGTGTTTTTATACAAATTAACTATGTGACAAAAGGAAATTGCTATTTTATCATTATTGTAATTAGATTACTTGGATATATATTAATGATAAAAGTCCATATAGTTAAATTAGATTAATAAGATATGAGACAATATTAATCCTCGAACGGTTTAATAATTAAATATCCCCAGTTGAAGTATTATCGAGACTGGACATTGATAATGAGGAATAGACTAGTATTACACGTGTGCACGTTATGAAAGCTTAACGGCATAGTTCTCATATATTTAGGTATTGGATACTTATGCAAGTGTAATAAGAGGTTATGTTAGCCATTAGACCGGGAACAGTTCACTTTGGATAGACCCACTCGGAATCCCATTGGTAGTATGACTATGTGCCTATGGGAATCCGAATCAGGGTAGGTGTATGTGATCTTTAACCTGAGACTTACGTCGCTATTACTTGCAACAAACAGTTTACTTTAGTATTGGTCGTCTGGAGCTTTAACAGGTTTTGTGTACGCCTGTATTGGGTTTACTGAGAATCGTATTGTATTGGATGTGATGTCAAGATGGGAATATCACTTCAGTCATATGGAGATGATGGTCACACAGGATACGAAACTAGTACTCTTAAAAGATGCAGCTATCTGTATAATAGACTAGGTCATGACTTCCCGATTACAGAGATTAGTTACTCGGGATCCGATTTATGCTTCGTACGGGGCAGACACAGAGCCAACCCTAGGCCTAGCATTTGACATCCGATACTGGATCGTATTACACAGTATATTATATTAGTATTACTACACCTGATACAGATGATATTCCTCGACGAATATTTCTGGAGAATTGGGTAGGCACGGTGCTTTGCTAGAAGCCAACCATGTCTTGTAAATCAGTGAGAACATGGTACGAGGTACGCATGTGTTCGGATAGTCCGATAACCGAATTTACTGCCAACATATCCAGGAATCTCTTGGGTCGATTCCCAAAGATTCACCAATGACATTTGACACTTATAGAATTAATCTGGGATTAATTATGAGAGAGAAAATTAATCTGGGATTAATTATGAGAGAGAAAATTAATCTGGGATTAATTGCGGCAAGAATTAATCTGAGATTAACTTAGTATAGAAGAGAGAACGCGATTAATTTAGAATTAATCAATAAAATAAATTTAATAGTTAAATTGGATTTTTCTATTTAATTTATTTATTTGGGGCTAAAATAATATATCGGAAATATTAATTGAAATTAGATTTCAATACGAAATTAAAATTGATTTTAATTTGGGCGAACGAATTAATTTAGAATTAATTCGAAAGCGACTATCGTAATAATTTTGCGATGCATAATTATTTAATTAAATTGGATTTAATTATGGCGCAACGATAAATTCATTTAATTCGGAATTAAACGAACCCGATAAAATTGCTCGTGACTTAGTTGTATGTTGAAGAAGCCAACTTAAATTTTGAATTTAAAATGTGGTGGGACCACATGACTTACATCAAATGCCTAAAGTTGATGGAAGTAGTTGGCTTTATTAATAATGGTATTTAATCGCACAACTACCAAGTTTTGGAAACACACACTATTCACTCCCTTATTCTCTCCTCTTGGCCGAACACTTCTCTTTTTCTTGGGAAATTTCTATCACCTCATTTAACCCTTCAAGTGCTAGCTTAGTTGAAATTTTTACTTCAAAAATTTCAACTAAGCTAGCACTTGAAGGGTTAAATGAGGTGATAGGGAAACTCACCTAAGGAATTAACAACTCAACAACAAGCTTGAAGCTTCATCCAAAAAAGGAAATTTTCGAAATTTCTCCATAAATCAATGTAAGTGATTCCACCACTTTTCTTGATTTTTCACACAACGAATCATGTTTAGGATCTTGTGTCATGTCTTAGAGACTAACACTCATGTGTATTGGGTGGTCGATTCAGTCAAAAACGTGTTTTATGTCATTTTGCCGAAAAATATTTTTGTAAAAGTTTCGCGATGTTTCTTAACTATTTATGTCATTATTTGATATCGAATAAATATGTTTAGGTGAAATAAAAATAAATTATTCATATTGGATATCGAATAATTTATTCAGTAATTTAAAAGTTTTAAAATTACGATTTCACCCGAACCTCGAGCTTCCGCTGCTCCCGCGCCAAAACCCCAACAAAGTCTGTATGAATTGTTGATTCTGAAGCCACTAACTATGTTTGTTCTTCTTTGAAGCTGCTTGATTCATGGAGGGATCTTACTGAAGGTGACTAAACCATGAGGGTTGGGATAGGGGATACCATTTCAACAAGAGCAGTGGGAGTTTCCAGTCTATTTTTTTTTTAAATAATAGTTATTTAAATTTGGATAATGTGTTATTTATTCATGATTTTCGCAGGAATTTGATTTATGTTTCTAAACTTTTGGATGATGGTTTTTCGGTTTCTTTTAATAGTAATTTGATTATTATTGGTAGAAATGGATTAACCATAAACTCAGGAAACTCAGAAAATAGTTTGTATGTGTTAAGACTGTTAACACATAGGTCACTGCTCAACACTGAAATAATTAAGGTTGAAAAACCTAAAACAAAACGGCAAAATATTTATCACGATGACACATATTTGTGGCATCTTAAACTTGGTCATATTAGCCTTTAAACTAGTTAAAGCTTGAAACTTTACCAGTCTGCGAATCCTGTATAGAAAGAAAGATGACCAAAAGACTTTTTATTAGAAAAGTATAAGAGCCAATAAACCACTTGAGCTAATACATTCGAACGTTTGCGGACCGATGAATGTAAAAGCCCGAGGTGGTTATAAATACTTCGTCACTTTTATTGACAATTATTCTAGATATGGGTACATTTACCTAATGCAACACAATTTAGATACTTTTGAAAAGTTCAAAGAGTATCGTGCGGAGGTTGAGAACCAATTAGGTAAAATGATCAAAACTCTACGATCAGATGGTGGAGGGGAATAAATTGACAGAGATTTCGAGGAATTCTTAATTTAGCATGGGATAGTATCCCAGCTCACAATACCTGGAACACCACAGCAAAATTGTATTGCAAAAATGAGAAATCGGACCCTACTAGACATGATAAGATTTATGTTTAGTTATAGTTCACTACCTAGTTCGTTCTAGGGGTATGCATTGCAAACTGCAATGTATATCCTAAATGTAGTTCCATCTAAGTCTATTCTTAAGACTTCATTAGAGTTGTGGATTGGTCGTAAAGTTAGTTTATGACATTTCCATAAATGGGGGTGTCCAGCACATGTGTTGGAGAATAAAACTACCAAGTTGGAGTCAAGTTCACATGTGTGCCTATTTATAGGCTTTTCTAAAGAGACTAGGAGTTGATTCTTTTATAGTCCTGAAGATAAAAAATTGTTTGTGTCGACAAATGTTATAATCTAGAGAAAGACTATATGAGAGAGTTCAAACCTTGAAGTAAGGTGTTACTCGAGTAGTTACTTTCTATTTCGACCAGCGCACCATCTTCAACAACAATTGACAAAAACATAACACATTCGACATCTGAGCATCAGATACAAATTTTTCAGAATGATATGCCACCTAGACGCAGTGAGACGGATTGTACGATAAGATCATAGTTAGAGGCTTAGAGCCATATCTTATCGAAGCAATTAATCTAAACAAATTGGGTATTGTTTATGATCTCTTATCAAAAATATATTTGGAAAAAAAAAATTACAAATTGGTTATATATAAAAAATAAAATAAAATATTGTGATTACTTATTACATATGACGGGTGCTTGGGCTTCTCTCTATACTATACTTAAACTTAATTTATTGATTTTCTTTTCGCGAACTGATGGGTAAAGTCTAAATTGATTTTTCAATCTCTACCTCTTGAATGTTTTGAACCCGAGTCGAGTTAACTAGCTGTTTGAAAACAACTAGGTTTTGTCCCATGTGGAAGTTGGATTGATTTCTTTGATATAAATAAGAGAAAGTATCTTCCATCTACCCTAATTTAAGCTAAAGTTTAAAAATGTTTAAAGTTTTTAATTTTATCATTTTTCTATCCAAAAATTCAAAAATGTATCAAGTTCTACCATTTTAAGGTGGAAAATTAATATATATTTTTTTTACATATTTTCGGGTGGAATATGATTCACTTTTGTAATTTTGAGTGGAAAAATATATATTTTTACAACATCGTTAGAAAATTAATAAAGTAAAAAATATTATAATATTTTTGAATTTTCGCCTTACTTAAGGTGTATCGGTGATAATTCCCTACAAATAATTTGCACCTATCATGTTTCAAGAAATTAAAAAAAAAAGATAAAATTCAATAATGTTACCTAATCATTATATAGAGTCTTGTGGATAATGGGTCTAGCTTTGTGGTATAGGGTTCAGGATCTCATATTGAGGTCCTGAGTTCGAATGCAGGAAATGTATTTCTTGTAAGAGCCTGGAACAGCTAGAAGTTTTACCTGCTCCGCTTAAGCCCGGAATGGGTGGTTTGGCGGTGAGATTTCCAACGATTTCATATATATATATATATGTTATAAAGCACAATGGTGTCGGGGAAAGAGAAGACAACCAATAATTAAGATTAAAAAAGCTAATGTATATAAATGTTATCTTTATGTGACTTAATTGGCGGTTCAAATCATTTCATTATAATTTAATGGCTGATAAAGAACCATTTCATTATAGAATCTCTATAAAATTGGTAATTATAGTTTAACAAACAAATCAAATAACAAAATCATTGTCATTATAAAATATCTCTGAAATTATCAATAGTAGATTACTAAATAAATTAAATGACGGAATTCTAAAATCTCTCTGAAAATGGTAATGGTAGATCATATGATAAATTCTTTAACATCGTGCTGTAGGCACGGATAATATCTAGTGCGTATGTGTATATATATATATATATATGATATATTAAGTGTTGCTGTTATATCCCGATGTCAATATTGGGGAATAGCAAGATGGGCAGTACGTTTTTCAAGTGTGTTGCCCGTGTTTGGCTGTCAATCAGTTACAATAACTAGTTGAATTCACAAATTAAGAAAATAATAAAAAAATAATAATAAATAATAAATATTACTAAAATAGTATGAAATTATAAAATATAAAAAAAAAAAATTAATATGTGAAATTAATATCAAATAAAATCTGATCTAAAATCTCAGTAACCGATAGCAGCTATTATTGGGCTGTAGGAGAATTCGATCCCAATGATGGGTCTGAGCCCAAATTAACTGAACCAATTCTGGTGGGTCACTAACGGACCCGGCCAGTTATTACAATCTCGTGGTGATTGCGGGCTGCGACTGACGTTGTGGGATATGAAATAGATTCTAAAAAGATGAAAGTACCCTTTCACAGTTATATCCGTTATCATTTTATTTGTGCTGACTGTTGAATTGAGCCACCGTTTCTTCCACTTGGACAGCAAGAAGAGCATCATGACTACCGCCGTGACTGTTGTGTGCTCAGCAGGCGCACGTGCACTAGTAGTGCAGCGCACTTTGGTGGCGACGAGGGCAGTAAAGTTTTCTTTTCTATCAACAATTTCAAAGATGGGTTTCAATCTTCTGCAGCAAAGGAGCACTGCACCCGCAAGGAAAGGTCCCATAATCAGAGCTGCAAGAATTGAATCTCAAGGTGTTTCCCTGGGCTTCAGAGCCCCGCATTTTGAGGTTTGTGTTATTTCTGATAATAATTTCATTAAACACCCTGTTGTTTGTCCAAAATGTAAATAGACAACCCCACTTGTTTAACTTTTCGTTAAATTTTGAAATCTATATTTTTTTTGCTTGATGGAGTGATTTAGTTGCCGGAGCCGCTTACTGGGAAAATGTGGAATTTGGAAGATTTTGAACCATATCCTGCTTTATTGGTAATTTACCATTTGCCTTATATATTCTAAATTTCGCTATTGTATCTTGTTTTTCCTTTTGTTGATGGAAATGTTCTTATTTTGATAATGTTTTGAATTTGATTTGTTTTACATGTTCATGTTTCGTGTGAAGAATAAAATTTATAATTGATTGTATGCAAATGATGAGAAAATTCAAGGAATAATGTATTGAGAAGTGATATTGGATTCAACAATATTAGTTTGAACTTTCAAATTAATCATAGTAGTTACAATCAAACAATTTATAGAGAAGTGTACAATCTGCAGTTATTTACAACTTAATATCTAAGTAACCCTCGCATTTACTGTCTATGATTTATGAGGGATGATTGCTATGGCATTTTTTATTATTTCCTTTCGTAGATGGAAACTCTCTCTTCTGTATCATCGATTGTACATGAACTACCAGAGTTTTCTTTACTCTTCCAATATAAGCAATTATGGGTTGCATTCTAACTGTATAATGATGCAGGTTATGTTTATTTGCAATCACTGTCCATTTGTTAAACACTTGCAGAAAGATATTGTGAAGCTTGCAAATTTCTATATGAAGGTAGCTAAACCTAAAGCTACTGCCAGGCTGATTGTCTGGCTTTGTTCTGCAGCTCTAAATCATCCTATTGTTGTATTTTGCTGCAGAAAGGACTTGCAGTTGTTGCTATATCTTCAAATTCTGTAGCTACTCACCCACAGGTTCAATTGACTCCATAATTTGAGATTAGAGCAGCATTAAAGCAGTTATAACTTATATGATTGGTACAAACTGAAATTGTTCTTCACAGGATGGACCAGAATTCATGGCAGAAGAGGCTAAACTATTTAATTACCCCTTTCCTTATCTGTATGATGAGGTATATCGTGCATTCAAAAAATTAAGATTCATTTTCTATGACTCTTAGAATAAGGCCTTACTTATTCTATGGGATAATATATGTTAACCTTGCCTTTGGATATTGAAGCTCCTGAGCATTTTATGCAGAAGTTTCTAATGTATTTTCTATATCATTTGATGCATAAGTTGTTGGTGTCCAATAAACTACAATCCAATTGAGTGCAGGAATTGTAAAACCTGTTTGTGCAAGAGAAACATATATTCTTGATATGGTTTGAACTAGAAATTTATTTTGTTTTTTCAATTTAATGCCATGCAATTGTAAATTTACTCAGCTCCAGCAAACCCTTTCCTTCCATTTTTCCCTTTCCTCCATTTGATGAGTTTGGGTGGGGGATGGGGAGGGGTGGGACTGTAGAACAAATGCCTCATTAGATCTTGATAATTCTATTGCTTTTTAATTTTTTTACGTATTTATTGTGAAATGCTTTTGTAATTAATTTTATTACCTTACATGAAGGAAAATCATTATTGAAACATTTTTCATCTTATGTCGTCATGGGAAACTGAATAGTGTTATTTCTTGGAAATTTTTTTTTCTTTAAACTTTAAAGTGGCTTATTATTCTATTTCAGTCTCAAGATGTTGCACGTGACTTTGGAGCTGTTTGCACCCCAGAATTTTTCCTTTTCAAAAAGGTGATGGTAACTTGCCCTAGCCAGTTTAGTTCAGTTATTCAACCTGCAGTTTGCCATTTTTGCTGATTGGAATGTTTAACCTTCGTAACTAGCATGTCCTAAGCCTGGACAAGAGTAGGAGAGGGTTGTATTATTCTGATAGGTAGCGAAACAGCATTGGAAAGCACCTATTAGGTCTGACGAACATGAATCCTGGGAATTTGTGACGAGTGCAGCAAAGATTTGTGTATCTGGTCCTTTGTTGGGTAGCATGAAACTTCCTCACAAATTCAATTCGAAGGATGGGTTTTATGGATATTTTCATAATTCTCCCCTCTAGAGCAGACAATGTGATAAAATTTTAAATTTTAACCTTCACTTGTAATTACAAGGACTTAAAAATAATTTTGTTCAGATTATTTAACACAGAAGTGAAATTCTTGACACAGATTGGTCGGAGACCCTTTGAGCTGGTGTATCATGGACAATTTGATGATTCCCGGCCTCGTAACAATCTACCTGTTACCGGGAGGTAAGATTTATCTGGTTTCAACCTCTCTCATTTCATATGTTTCTAAGTAATATGCTTCACTTATATTTCACATAGGGACATATGCCTTGCAATAGAATGTGTTCTCAGTGGACAACCAGTATCATCAAATCAGAAACCCAGGTACCCTATGTTATTATCTCATCATGCCTCTTAATTAGATGTTTTTAAATCAGTGGTCGTCCACGATTACATGCTCAATGTTTTTATTTTCCACTTGCCTAAGTGTTGGATGCAGCATAAAGTGGCATCCACAGATGAAGTAATAGACTGTAATTGTGGGTTTCAGCTTTCTCAAGATCACGCTGTCTGAGTGTGAATTTTTCTTTCAGGTCTGTGATGTCTTCTATGTACTATTCATATCCATTTAGAATTTTAAACATTAGAATATGTGTGTATAGAAGCTGTCTGCCCGTGTTTCTTCTCATTTTTCCTCCAGTATTCTGGGATTCCTGAAAGGTCAACTGATGATGTAATATTTTACTGTTATCGTTTTGTAAATGTGCATGTAATAATAACTATGCTGATATAATATCTGAGTTATTCAGTGATATTATCATTTGAATGAAAAGCTGTTAAGAAAAATCTGAACAGTATGATCTGCTTTCATCAAATCATGCAATAATCACTCCATGTTTCCTGATATATGCAACCCATTTATAGTGATATTCCGATTGATTCAACTAGTTCAAAAGACCCAAAGACAGCCGAAAAACATGAATGGCTTATGGTATAGCCTTTGCGAGGTCAATCAGCTAATATGTGACACTTTATATTTATATCTTCAACTATTTAAATCTTCAGAGTTAGAGCTTTAGAGGAGAAAGTGATGTTGTATGTAATCAACAAATCTTCCTATATCTGAGGCGGATTACATAATATGACTGTTCTGGGCACAATAGAAATATAAATTCCTGCATTAGCGTAATTATCATCAATTTGAATAAATATGAAGTATATTTTGTTAGCGACATATTCTCAAGATAGATTTTGATGACGTCAACACTTGAAGTCTTCGACGCACATTAGCGAGACATTACAAAAAGATGTCGAAGCATATTGGTGGTGAAGAGCGTGAATGTGAAGACTAGCGGAAAAATGAAGAAAATCTTGTTTAGTCTTAGCTTAGAGCTTTATATGTATTATGAATTGTTTATCTAAATACCTAAGCTCATAGGACACATGCACATTCATATATATGCATTAGGGTCATGTACAAAATGTTTTAAACCTTCAAATCCTGCATTTTGTATTGAGACTGGCATACCGGTGGACCTGCTCTGTTTGCAAGCTCTCTGGAATACCATACCGGTCTTGCTAGAGATAACATAGCCACTGGAACCGGCATGCATCATTCCGATCACCATACCAGTGAGCCTAACCTTTGCATGCTTACTGGAACCGGCACGGACCATACCGGTCCCCATTTCGTGAGCCCTATGCTTCTGCATACTCACAAGAACCGGTGAGGACCATACCGGTCCACATACTGGTCCCAACGGATATATTCAAACGGTAATATAGCCGTTGTGAGTGAGCCTTTATCGAAAACTCATAGTTGAGGTTTTTGAGTGAACCTTTATCTAAAACACAAAGTGTAAAAGTTTGGAGTGAACCTAGTGTGTAAAACTATTGGTTGCGGGTTCCCTACGAAAAACTCGGTTGATAGTGGAAATCTTCAAGCACAGCTTGGGGGAGTGGACGTAGGCATTGTTGGCCGAACTACTATAAATCACGTTGTTATTTTCTCTATCCCTAATTTTTTTACTTATTTCAAGCTTTCATTTATATACATGCTCATTGTTTAGAAACTTGCATATAGGTTATATATTGAAATAGAGAAAATCGACATAAGCTAAATCGGTAAAATAAGATAAAATCGGCAAAGATTTTAAATTCCGCATCATTAGATAATAACCCAATTCACCCCTCTCTTGGGAATATAGAGTTTGGTTTTTGTTAGTGCTTTTAGGGAGTTTCAATTGATATTAGAGCAAGGTTTTCTCAACAAAGACTTAACCGTCCGAGAATAGATCATGGCCTCTACAAGCAACTCATCAAATCTTGCCGAGAGATTCTCAACCACTAGACCTCCCTTCTACAACCGAACCGATTATATTTATTGGAAGATGAGGATGTTGAACTACCTTCTAGCGGTTGATGTGAAATCCTTCAAGTGATCACACAAGGTACAAAAAAGCCAATGAAAAGGGATAGCAATGGTGTAGAGGTTCCAAAGCCAAATTTAAAATGAAACGATGAGGATTTCAAGCTAGCCTCACAAAATACTAAGGCACTCAACCAACTTCTTTGTGCTATTGATCGGAGTCAAATTAACAAGTTTCCGGAGTATGGAAATGCATATGATTTATGGAAGTCTTTGGAAATGGTCAATGAAGGCACAAGCCAAGTGAAAAAGAGTAAAAAATCAACCGATTCATGTGTGAGTTAGATAGCTTCAAAATGGAAGCTGATGAAGAAATGGATCACATGATTTCGAGGTTTACAATCATTATAAACCATCTAGGTGCTCAAGGGAAAATCATTGGACCAAGCGATCAAGTAAAGAAAATTCTCAGATCACTCCTGAAAGAGTATAGAAGCTACATTTCTTCCATCAAAGAAGCAAACGATATAAACACCTTGAAGTTGGATGACTTGGTGGGAAAATTATTGGAATATGAGATGGAAATTAAATTGGACCAAAGGGAAGAAGAAGAAAAGAAAATAAAAGATTAGCCCTTAAGTCATTTGTAAAAAAAGGGGATGATGGTAGCTCAAGTGATCAAGAGTAAGATAGTGATGAAGAGTTGGCACAAATGACCAATAAATTCAAGAAGTTCCTCAAATTTGAAAAATTAAAGGAAAATCAAAATTGAATGAGAAGAGACAAGAAAAATGGCCACGGAAGCACAAGAAAATAGTTTGCTATTGTCAGTGTTCCTAGAACATGCCAAGGATCTCTAAGCGTGATTCATGTGTGAATTAATCAAAGAAAGTTGCGGAAAAACCTTGATCGGTTTTTGGATTTCAACAATTCATTTGGATGTAGAAGATCGGAGCTTGAAATCGAGTTCCAAACTCTCGGGTGAGTTTCCCTATCACCTTGATTCACTCCTTATGTGCTAGCAAGAACAAATTTTGAAAGAAAAATTTTACTCCAAGAAAAGCAAGGTTTCAGCCATGGGAGAGAGGAGAAGAGAGATGAAGTTTTGTATTTTGTTTTTCCAAAAAACAATTACGAAAATCCTTTTCCAAAAAGTGTATATACTTTTCAAAAAAGTAAAAGTCAAAGTGTGTAATACAAGTTTCCAACAAAAATCCACCAACAACTTCTATCACAAAAAAATGACTTATGATGTAAGTTGGTGGGCCCCACTTTAAATTCAAAATTCAAGTGGGCTTGCTCAACACACTTCGGGCTCGGGTTCGTTTAATCTGATTAAACGAATTTGCGTCGCGACGTAATTAAATCTAATTTAATTAAATAATAATGTATAGCAAAATTATTGCGGAAGTCGCTTACGAATTAATTCCAAATTAATTTGTTCGCTTGAATTAAAATCCAATTTTAATTCCGTATTGAAATCGGATTTCAATTAATATATCTAATATATTATTTTAGCCCATATGAATAAATTAAATAGAAAAATCTGATTTAACTATTAAATTTATTTTACCGATTAATTCCAAATTAACTGCGTTCTCTCTTCTTGACGAATTTAATCCCATATAAATTCTCGACGCAATTAATCCCAGATTAATTATTTCTCTGTTAATTAATCCCAGATTAATTCTTGCCGTAATTAATCCCAGATTAATTTTCTCTTTCATAATTAATCACAGATTAATTCTGTTCGAGTCAAATCTCATCGGTGAATCTTTGGGAAGCGACCTAAGAGATCCATGAATATGTTGGCAGTAAATACAATCATTGGACTATCCGAACACGTGCGTACCCAGTACCACGTTCTTACCAATTTACAAGACATGGTTGGCTTCTAGCAAAACACCGTGCCTACTCAATTCTCCAGAAATATTATTTAAAGGAATATATAATCTTTATCAGGCGTAGTATACTAGGTATTGCGTATTACGATCCAGTATCGGATGTCACATGCTAGGCTTGGGGCTGGAATTGTGTCTGCCCTATACGAAGCATATATCGGATCACTGGCAACTAGTCTCTATAATCGGATAATCATGACCTAGTCATATTATCCCGATGACTGCAGTACTTAAGAGTACTCGTTCCGTATCCTACGTGATCATCATCTCCATATGACTGAAGTGATACTTCCATCTTGACATCACACCCAATACACTACGATTCTCAGTATACCCAGAAGAGGCGTACACAGAACCTGTTAAAGCCCAGATGACCAAAACCAAAGCGTACTGATTGTCGCAAGTATTAGCGAAGCAAGTCTCAGTTAAGACAAAATACACCTACCCTGATTCGGATTCCCATAGACACATATTCATACTACCAATGAGATTCCGAGGGGTCTATCTAGAGCGAAGCTGTTCCCGTACCATCGGTAAACAGAACCTCTTATCACACTTGCATAAGTATCCAATATTTAAATATATGAGAACTATGTCGTTAAGCTTCCATAACGCGCACAAGTGCAATACTAGCATATTCCGCATTATCGATGTCCAGTCTCGATAATACTACGACTAGGGATATTTAATGATTAAACCTTTCGTGAATTAATATTGTCTCATATCTTATTAATCCGGTACTAATCACATGGACTTTTATCATTTATATATCTAAGTAATGCAATTACAAAATGATAAAATAGCAATTTCCTATGTCACATAGTTAATTTGTACAAAGAACACCATGTCTTTTACAAATAGTGATGCTGTGGGTCAGAATTGTCCAACAATCTCCCACTTGGCCTATAGCCAATCACTCAAGTGTCCAACACCTGAACTATGTACGGGTCGCTTATGCTTATGCTGAGATATCGCTTTCGCCAGCGGATATACAAGGTTATCATCTGATGCGATTTATTCGATCATCACATCGCCACGATATATGATCTCACGAATCAGATAAAACCGTTGAAGTACATACTTGGATCGTTGATGAGACCGTAATTCTTTAGCCTGTGTTGTAGCTTAGCTCAGTTTCTAACAGAACTACTCCTAATCTAATTAGGAATTTTATAAATCCAAAATGCTTCTTCTGCTGCCTCAGCTACAGCAATATAATCCACTTTTGTTGAATCGGTAACAATATCTTGCTTGGAAGATTTCCAGCTCACTGTTCCGTTGTTCAAACAAAATACGTACCATGATTGCGACTCAAGGTCGTCTTCATCGGTTCAGAAACTTGCAACGGTAAACCCAATTACCTCAAGTTCTCATTCTCCATAAATTAAGAAAGCATAATTAGTTCTTCTAAAATACTCAAGGATGTTCTTTACATCAATCCAGTGAACATCACCTGGATCGGCCTGATTGTGACTTCATATGCTCAAAACATATGAGCCATCAGGTCGTGTACATGTTTTTCAATGTACGAGTTCTCGGAGAGTCCCAACAACTTTTAGATCTATCCCAGTAGATCTTATTCCTAGAATAAAGTTTGCATCTCCCAAGTATTCTATGGAGAATTTTAACGAAAGCCAAGCTTTCACCGATTGTTAACATGGGAATGTTATTTCCAAGAAATAATACATCATCAATGTATAGGATATCCAATGTCAGTGCGCTCCCACTAACCTTTTTATATACACAAGAATCATCTTCGTTTTGAATGAAACCATATACCATTATGATCTCATCAAAATGTTGGTTCCAAGAATACAATGCTTGCTTCAATCCATAAATGGATCGAATTAACTTGCAAACCTTGTTTGCATGTTTTGGTATGACAAAACTGTCAGGCTGTTGTATAAAACATCCTCCAAAAGGTTTCCGTTAAGGAAAGCAGTTTTGACGACCATCTGCCATATTTCATTATGAAATATGCAGCAATATCAAGCATTATCCGAATGGATTTAATCATGGCAACAGGTAAAAGGTTTCGTCGTAATCGACACTATGTTGATGACAATACCCTTTCGCTATAAGCCTAGCTTTGTACGTTTGTATGTTGCCATCCATGTTTGTCTTCACCATGAAGACTCATTTGCTACCAATAGACACAATGCCTTCTGGTACATCAACCAGTGTCCAAACTTGGTTGTATACATGGAATCCATTTCGGACTTCTTGGCACTTTGCCATAAATGGAGTCGATACCTTGTATCACTTCCTCATACGTAGCCGGTTCATTATCCCCAATAAGACTAATGTCTACGCTAGGTGAGATCAGAAACCCATACCTCTTAGGTTGTTTTCTGACTCTCTCCGACCTACGCGGTTCTTGTGTATTAGAAGATTGTGGAACAGTCTCATCCCTGATGAACTGTTAGTGTTCCGTTAGGGATCAGTGCCAGGAACAGTATTACTCTGATTTTCATCGAGTTTTACTTTCCTCCCACTTACCACTGCATTTAGGAATTCCTCTAAGGAAAACCACATGGAGAGCAACAAATACCTTGTTCTCTTGTGGGTTATGGAATTTGGTTTCCCTAGGATAACCAATTACAAATAGGTATTTATCCGATTTGGGTTTTAGTTTGGTATCATCCTAACGTTTAACATGCCTAGCATCCCCAAATCTTCAGGAATGAGAAACCTGATTTCTTTCTTGTCCATATTTCATATGGAGTCTGTCCATCAGACTTTGACGAAACCTTATTAAAAATAAGTATTGCACTGTTCAATGCGTATCTCGTGAAGGAAATTGGTAGCTCAATGCGACTCATCATTAACCAACCTAACTATGTCCAACAAAGTTCGATTTTTCCGTACGGACACACCATTCAATTGAGGTGTTCTGGGAGGAGTCTACTATGAAAGAATATCATACTCTTTCAAGTAATCTTGAAACTCATTGCTTAAGTATTCTACACTACGGTCCAACCGTAATATTTTTAATACTTTTGCCGGTCTTTTTTTCTACTTCGTGTCGAAACTCTTTGAATTTATCAAAAGTTTCTGATTTGTGTTTCATAAGATACACATAACCATACCGCGATGCAACATCCGTAAAGGTTATGAAGTATTCATATCCACCTCTAGCCTAGCTAGACATGGGCCCACTTACGTCACTATGAACGAGGGCTAACAACTCGGTGGCACGTACACCTTTACCGTTAAAAGGCGTTTTAAGCATTTTGCCTAATAAACTAGATTCGCAGACGTCATATGATTTAGGATCAAATTGTTGGGTTTCTAGTTAGTCCCAAGATCGATTTCAAGCAAGAAACTCATGTGTGAATACTCAAAAGAAGCATGGCGGAATCATACTTACATTGATCGGCTTTTGCGATGCGATGAACAACAAAAATTTTGGCTCCTTGAGCTCTCGGCAATTGGTCCATTTTGTGCTCCAAAAATTCGGCCACCACCTCCATGGATGCTCGAAGCTCCAAGCTTTGCAAATGGTGATTCCAAGCTCATAAGTTAGTTTCCCTATCACCTTCATAAGACTCCGGAAGCGTGCTAGCACTCTTGAAATTTTGCCACAAAATTTCTATTTCCCTTGGTCAAGCTCACGGCATTGTTGGAAAATTGAGAGAGAGATTTTGGCCCAAGGCCGAATGCAAAGAGAAGATGGAGAGAAGAAGTAAATGTGTTTTTGTGTGTAATGATATCTAATACCAAAATTGAAAGTCAAATACCAAATAATAAAATAATGGTAAATGTCTTTCAAGTCACACTAGAGTGTTTTGCACTCAACCATCAAATTCCATCAACTTCCATCAATGAAAGTGACTAAAGTTGACAAGTGATTTGATGCTTGATGTGACATATGGGCCCTACTCGATTCGAAATGCGAGTGGGCCCGTAAACACTCCCGGGCTCGAGTTCGCTAATTCTGAATTAACGAATTTTCCGTTGCGACGTAATTAAATCAAATTCATTTAAGTAATTTTGCCTAGCAAAATTACTATTCACGTCGCTAACGAATTAATTCTAAATTAACTCGTTCGCCCGAATTAAAATCTAATTTTAATTCCGAGTCGAAATCCAATTTCGTATAATATATTGAATATATTATTTTATCGATTAGTTCCAATTAATCGTTCTCTCTCTTTAAATAATATTTTATCCCATATAAAATATCTCTGTAATTAATCCCAGATTAATTTTCTCTCTCTACTAATTAATCCCATAGTAATAAAGTGCGAGTCATACGTCATCGGTGAATCTTCGGGAAGCGACCCATGAGATCCTTGGATATGTTGGCAGTAAATCCGGTCGTCGGACTATCCGAACACGTACGTACCTAGTACTATTCTGTTAAAGCCTTGGACGACCAAAACTAAAGTATATTGATTGTCGCAAGTATTAGCGGTGCAAATCTCAGGTTAAGACCAAATACACCTACCCTGATTCGGACTTCCATAGACACATAGTCATACTACCAATGGAATTCCTAGGGGTCTATCCAGAGCGAAGTTGTTTCCGTACCATCGGTAAACACAACCTCCTATTACACTTGCATGAGTATCCTATACCCAAATATATGAGAACTATGTCGTTATGCTCCCACAATGCGCACAAGTGTAATACTAGTCTTTTACGTATTATCAATGTCCAATCTCGATAATACTCTGACTATGGATATTTAATGATTAAACCTTCGTGGATTGATACTGTCTCATATCATCTCAATCCGGAACTAATCATAAGGACCTTTTATCATTTATACATCTTGGTAATCTAATTACAAATGATAAAAGAGCAATTTCCTTTGTCACATAGTTAATTTGTACAACAACACCATGATCTGTACAAATAGTGATGCTATGGGTCATAATTGTCCAACAATCTCCCACTTGGCCTATAGCCAATCACCCAAGTATCCTACACCCAAACTATGTACAGTTCGCTCAAACTTCTGCTGAGGAAAGGCTTTCGTCAGCGAATTTGCATGGTTATCATCTGATGCGATTTATTCGATCATCACATCGCCACGATGTATGATCCGAACGAATCAGCTGAATAGTTGAAGTATATATCTGGATCGTTGATGAGACCATTAATTTTTTAGCCTGCGTTGTAGCCTAGCTCAGCTGCTAACAGAACTACTCCTAATCTGATTAGGATTGTTATCAATCCAAAAGACTTCTATTGCTGCCTCAGCTGCAGCAATATTCCGCTTTTGTTGTTTATTTGGTAACAGTATCTTGCCAGGAAGATTTCCAGCTCACTGTTCCATTATTCAAACTTTATAGTACCTTTATTACGACTTACAGTCGTTATTATCGGTTAGGAAACTTGCAACAGTGAACCCAGTCACTTTAAGTTCTCCTTCTCCATAGTATAAGAAATCATCATTAGTTCATCTAAGATACTAAGGATGTTCTTAACATCAATCCAGTGACTATCACTTGGATTGGCCTGATTGTGACTCTATATGCTCAAAGCATATGAGACACCAGGTCGCGTACATTTATTTCAATGTACGAGTTCTCAGAGAGTATTAACAACTTTAAATCTATCCCAGTAGATCTTTATTCCTAGAATAAAAGTTGTCTCTCCCAAGTATTCTACGGAGAATTTTCTTGAAAGCCAAGCTTTCACCGATCGTATTATGGGAATATCATTTCCAAGAAATGACATATCATCATTTTATAGGACAGTCACTGTCAGTGCGCTCCCACTAACCTCCTTATATACACAAGAATCATTTTCGTTTTGAATTAAATCATATACCATTATGATTACATCAAAATGATAATTCCAAGAACGCAATGCTTGCTTCAATCTATAAATGGATCGAATAACTTGCAAACCTTGTTTGTTCGTTTTGGTACGACAAAACCGTCAGGATGTTATAAACATCCTCCAAAAGGTTTCCGTTAAGGAAAGCGGTTTTGGCATTCAGCTGCCTTATTTCATAAATGAAACATGCAGCATCAGCAAGCATTATCCAAATGGATTTAACCATGGCAACGAGTAAAAGGTTTCGTTGTAATAGACACAATGTTGATAACGATACCTTTTTCGCTACAAGCCCAGCTCAGTACGTTGGTATGTTGCCTTCCATGTATGTCTTCCTTGAAGACTTATATAGTACCAATAGGCACAATGCCTTCCGGTACAACAACCAGTGTCCAAACTGAGTTGGTATACATGGAATCCATTTCGGACTTCATGGCACTTTGCCATAATAGGGAGTTGATACCTTGTATCACTTCCTCATACGTAGTCAGTTCGTGTTCCTCAATAAGATTGACATCTTCACGAGGTGAGATCAGAAACCCATACCTCCCAGGTTATTTTCTGACTCTCTCCGACTTACGTGGTTCTTGTGTATTCGAAGATTATTGTTATAGTTTCATTCCTGATGAACTATTTGTGTTCCATTAAGGAATCGGTGCCTGAAACAGTATTACTCTGATTTTCATCGAGTTTTACTTTCCTCCCACTTACCACTGCATATAGGTATTCCTCTTAGGAAAATCGCATGGCGAGCAACAATTACATTATTCTCTAGTGAGTTGTATAAGTACTATACTTTGGTTTCCCTAGGATAACCCACAAATTAGGCACTTATCCGATTTGGGTTCTAGTTTGGTATCATCCAAACATATGCCCAGCATTCCCAAATCTCCAGGAATGAGAAAACTCGGTTTCTTTCCTGTTCATATCTAATATGAAGTCTGTCAAACAAATTATTATGGAACCTTATTCAAAATAAGTTTTGCATTGTTTAAAGCTTATCCCTTGAAGGAAATTGGTAGCTCAGAGCGACTCATGATTAACCTTCTCATGTCCAACAAAATTCAGTTTCTCTGTTCGGACACACCGTCAAATTGACGTGTTCCGGGAGGAGTCCTCATTGAAATAATATTATACTCTTTCAAGTATTTGAGAACTTATTGCTTAAGTATTTTCATCACGGTCCAATCATGATGTTTAATACTTTAGCCGATCTGTCTGTCAACTTCGTGTCGAAACTCTTTGAATTAATCAAAAGTTTCTGATCCGTGTTTCAAAAGAAACACATAACCATAACGCGATGCCACATCTGTGTATGTCACGAAATATTCATATCCACCTCTAGCCTAGCTAGATATGGGCCCACTTATGTCACTATGAACGAGGGCTAATAGATCGGTGGCATTTGCACTTTTACCAAGTAAAAGTTGTTTTAGGCACTTTGCCTAATAAACTAGATTCGTAGACATTATTTGAAAAGAATCAAATTCGTCCTAGTATCCACTATTCGAAAGTGTGGATATACGAGTCTTGTTAATTGTGTCTCAGACAACAATGCCACTTATAAGTCTCAACTGATTAATTCAGTTTGAGCTATTTGTTTGTCATGTCATATGTTCGAGATTCATTTATATTCAAAATATAAATACTGTTATTCACATCTAATGTGTTTATCTCAATATCATATTTATAAAATGAAACACTTTAGTGTTCTAGAATATACCCGCAACAGATTATACTCTGATATAGAGATAATGTTTCTAGTCAAACTAGTTACAATTTTAACAGTTTCCTAATTTAAGTACATACCCAAAGGGTAGTCCCTAAACTTAGGATTCTACTGTCAAAACAGCGACTCTCGTCCTGTTTTCGATTCGCAGATTAATCTCAACTGAATTCAGTATCCTGCTTGTCAGCAGATTTTGCACACCAGTACATATTTATGTACCACATCCAGTAGCTAAAATCTAATTTTAATATTAGTAGTGAACATGTTTATGACAAACATACTTGAAGTCAGAGCCTTGCCCGTCTTCAATTCCTTCATGTCTGCCTTGTCCATACGGCAATCACGCTTCCAGTGACCCCGTTTTCCACAGTTTAGGCAGACATTTTGGGATATGTCATTTGTCTTCCCAGAAGATTATAATGACTTTGCCTTTGCTCCTTTTCCACACCCCAGAAGCCTTTGGCCAAGCCTTGGCCTTCCGGAATGTCGAAGTAAGATGCGCCTTGCGCTTCTTGCCTTATTGCAAACTTCAGCTTTATCTCCATGAGTATAGCCATTAACTCTCCAAGATTTTTCTAATGCAGTTTGTACATCTAAGATCTAAGGATAGATCTATGAAGATCCTTCAATTTCAATATCATACTATAAGGATCTAATCCTTAGTACTGACTAAGAAATTAAGTAGTCTATGCGGCAAGCATAATGGATTAAGCACTAAAGTTATCATCACATTAATATTCCAAATATCATGTTCTACTATTTGCTCAACTCCGGGCTTAGGCTCGAGACGTCACTATATCAAATAAAGTAACTTCTCGGTCTCCAGGATTATCCTGAGATTTTATTCCCAATTTGAAAATTAAAGTCGTTCAAAATATATTTTCACTCAGGATTATGTTCTAAACGTTAATCTTTCAGTTATCTTGATTCCAATAGTCCAACTATCGAATCAACGATTTTAGGTACTATTTATTATAATGATTACTATAGTCTAACTATACAATCAACTATAATTTAATAGGTTAAATTCAATTATATTGATTACTATAATCCAATTATAAAATCAACTATTAATTGAAATAGTTTGAGTACAGTCCAATTGTTTAATTTAAAACAACATTTAAATATTAGTCCAACTAATATATTTATTTATTGACGAAAAAATGAAATGAGCCCGTATGGCAAGTAACTAAACGAATATTGCAAATTTAATACTTGCCTCCCACTATTTTTCGGCGAGCCTCTAACCCTCTGTGGAGTGTTGGTTTCTATTAAGGTCCCAAGATCAATTATAAGCATGAATAATATGTGAATAAACATCGAAGAAGTTGGCGAATACTCATATCGATCAGTTGAGCGACACGGAGGCAACAAAACTCCAAAAATTCTGCTCCTCACTAGTTCGGCAGTGAGCTGTGAAATGCTCATTGTTTGGCCTTCGTTTGGGTCCTTCGTCAAGCTCCGAGCTTCGTCGAACGGTTCCCGGCTCATGGGTGGACTTCCCTATCACCTTCGCATGTTTTGTAGTGTGCTAGCACTTGCGATTTTTGCCACAAAAATCCACTCTTCTTGCTTCCCTTTTCTTCTCCATTTCATTTTCACGGTAATAACAGAACCAGAAAAAGAAGAAATGGCGTGTAGAAAAGATAGGGAAAAAGAGAGAAGAGATTATTTGATTTTTGCCTAAAGTGTATCTAATACACTTTTGTTCATTTCAAATGCATTTGGAATGAATTTGGCATTCCACAAGTCAAGCAATAAATGCTTGCCATCAACACATCACTTAATCCATCAAGTTGTCAAGTCACATCACTCAAAGTGACTAATGATTTGACGATTGATGCGACTAACGATTTGACGCTTGATTTGACTTGTGTGCCGCATTCGAATTCGAAATGCGAATGCGCTCGCAAATAATCTCGGGCTCGGGTTCGCTAATTCCAAATTAACGAATTTTCTGTTGCGTCGTAATTAAATGATTACGCCTAGCGAAATCACTATTCATGTCGCTAACGAATTAATTCTAAATTAATTCATTCGCCCGAATTAAAATCTAATTTTAATTCTGCGTCGAAATCCAATTTCGTTTAATATATCGAATATATTAATTTCTCGATTAATTCCAAATTAACTGTTATCTCTCTTTAATGGATATTTTATCCCATATAAAATATCTCCTCAATTAATCCCAGATTAATTTTCTCTCTCTTCTAATTAATCCCATATTAATTTAGAGTGCGAGTTATACGTCATCGGTGAATCTTTGGGAAGCGACCCATGAGATCCCCAGATATGTTGGCAGTAAATTCGGTCGTCGGACTATCCGAACACGTAAGTACTTCGTACTACGTTTATACCGATTTACAAGACAAGGTTGGCCTCTAGCAAAGCGCCATGCCTACCCAATTCTCCGGAAATATCCTTACAGGAATAAAGGATCTGTATCAAGCATAGTATACCATAGTATTGTGTATTTCTGTCCAGCATCGAATGATCACGTGCTAGGCCTGGGGCCGGAAATGTGTATGCCCCGTACGAAGAACATGTCGGATCTCTGGTAACTAGTCTCTATATCAGATAACTATGACCAAGTCATATTATCCCGATGGCTGCAGCACTAAAGAGAACCAGTCCCGTATCCTACGTGACCATCATTTCCATATGACTGGAGTGACACTTCCATCTTGACATCACACCCAACACACTACGATTCTCGATATACCCAGAATTGGCGTACACAGAAACCGATTAAAGCCCTGGACGACCTCAACCAAAGTATATTGATTGTCGTATGCATTAGCGGTGCAAGTCTCAGGTTAAGACCAAATACACCTACCCTGATTTCGGACTTCCATAGACACATAGTCATACTACCAATGGAATTCCGAGGGGGTCTATCCAGAGCGAAGCTTTTTCCCGTACCATCGGTGAAACACAACCTCCTATTACACTTGCATGAGTATCCTATACCCAAATATATTAGAACTATGCCGTTATGCTCTCATAACGCGCACAAGTGTAATACTAGTCTTTTACGTATTTATCGATGTCCAATCTCGATAATACTCTGACTAGGGATATTTAATGATTCTGCCTTCGTGGATTGATACTGTCTCATATCATTCTCAATCCAGGCACTAATCATAATGACCTCTCATCATTTATACATCTAAGTGATCTAATCACAAATGATAAAAGTGCAATCTCCTTTTCCACATAGTTAATTTGTACAACAACACCATGATCTGTACAAATAGTGACGCTTTGGGTCATAATTGTCCAACAATCTCCCACTTGGCCTATAGCCAGTCACTCGAGTGCTTGACACCCGAACTATGTACGGTTGGCTCAAACTGCTGAGAAAAGCTTTCGTCAGCGGATTTTCATGATTATCGTCTGATGCGATTTATTCGATCATCACATCGCCACGATGTGTGATCCGAACGAATCAGATGATTACCGGAGTATTTATCTGGATCGGTGATGAGACCATTAATTCTTTAGCATGTGCTAAAGCCTAGCTCAGCTGCTAAAAGAACTATATCTAATGTAATTAGATTTATCCACCCCAGAAGGCTTCTATTGCTGCCTCAGCTGCAGCAATAACCCGCATTTGTTGTTTATTCGGTAACAGTATCTTGCTAGGAAGATTTCCAGCTCACTGTTCCGTTATTCAAACTGTATAGTACCGTTTGCGACTTGTAGTCGTCTTTATCGGTTAGGAAACTTTCTACAGTGATCCCAGTCACTTCAAGTTCTCCATCTCCTCAGATTAAGACAGCATCCTTAGATCTCTAAGATACTAACAGATGTTCTTAACTTCAATCCAGTGACTATCACTCGGATTGGCCTGATTGTGACTTCATATGCTCAAAGCGTATGAGACACCAGGTAACGTACATTTTTCAATGTATGAGTTCTCGGAGATTTTTATCGAAAGCCAAGCTTTCGCCGATTGTTATTATGGGAATATCATTTCCAAGAAATGACATATTATCATTATTTATTAGACAGCCACTGTCAGTGCGCTCCCACTAACCCTCTTATATACACAAGAATCATTTCGTTTTGAATTAAATCATAAACCATTTATGATTACATCAAAACGATAATTCCAAGAACCTATGCTTGCTTCAATCCAAACATGGATCAAATAACCCGCAAACCTTGTTTGCTAGTTATTGTACGACAAAACCGACATGATGTTTTAAACATCCTCCAAAAGGTTTCCTTTTCAGGAAAGCGATTTTGCCATTCAGCTGACATATTTCACGAATGAAATATACAACATTAGCAAGCAATTTCCAAATGGATTTACCATGGCAACAGGTAAAAGGTTGAATCGAAATCAACATAATGTTGATAACGATACATTTCCGTTAAAAGCCTAGCTTTATACGTTGGTATGTTGCCATCCATGTATGTCTTCCTTGAAGACTCATACAGTACCAATAGGCACAATGCCTTGCGGTACGTCAACTAGTATCTAAACATAGTTGATATACATGGAATCCAATTCGGATGTCATGACACTTTGTCATAATCAGGGAGTCGATACCTTGTATCACTTCCTCATACGTAGTCAGTTGGTATACCTCAAAAGATTGACATCTTTACGAGGTGAGATCAGAAACCCATACCCCATGTTGTTTTCGGACTCTCTCCGACATACGCGGTTCTTGTGTATTCGAAGATTAATGGTAATAGTTTCATCATTGATGAACTATTTATGTTCCATTAGGATTCGGTGCCTAGAATAGTATCACTACGATTTTCATCGAGTTTTTCTATCCTCCCACTTACCACTGCATATCGGTATTCCTCTTAGGAAAACGCATGGTGAGAAACCATCTAATTGTTCTATTGTGAGATCTATAAGTACAATACTTATGGTATCCCTAGGATAACCTACATTTAGCACTTATCCTATTTGGGTTTTAGTTTGGTATCATCCAAACATATGCCCAGCATACCCAAATGATCAGGAATGTGAAACCCAGTTTCTTTCCCGTTCATATCTAATATGAAATCTGTCAAACAGATTATTATGGAACCTTATTCAAAATAAGTTCTGCACTGTTAATGCTTATCCGTTGAAGGAAATGATAGCTCAGAGCGACTCATGATTAACCTTAATTATGTCTAACATAATTCAGTTACTCAGTTCGGACACACCGTCACTTTGACGTGTTCCGGGAGGAGTCCTTGTTTGAAAGAATACTTTACTCTTTCAAGAATTTTAGAAACTTATTACTTAAGTATTTCCATTACGGTCTTACCGTGACGGTCTAATACTTTAGTCGATCTGTTGTGTCTATTTCGTGTCGAAACTGTAAAAGTTTCAATTTGTGTTCTTCAAAAGAAACACATAACCATAACGTGATGCCACATCCGTACAGGTCACGGAATATTCATATCCACATCTAGCGTAGCTAGACATGGGCCCACTTTCTTCACTATGAATTAGGGCTAACAGATCAGTAGCATTTGCACTTTTTACCAAGTAAATAGTATTTTAGGCACATTGCCCAATAAACTAGATTCGTAGACTTTATTTGATTGGATCAAATCAGTCCTAGTACCCGCTCTTCAAAAGTGCGGATATACGATTCTTGTTTAATTGTGTCCCAGACAACAATGCCACAATTAATTTCTTCCTGATCAAATCAGTTTAAGCTATTTATTTGTCATATATATATTTGAGATTATTTATATTCAAAAATATAAATGTTTATTCACATCTAATGTGTTTATCTCAACTTTGTATAATGAAACACTTTAGTGTTCTAGAATATAAAGGTTAATCCAATCCGCAGCGGTTAAACACTGATATAGAGATAATGAATCTAGTCAAACTAGTTACATTATAACAGTTTCCTAATTTAGGTACCACACCCAAGGTAGGTTCCTAAACTAAGGTATCTACGGTTAAAACAAGCGACTTCGTCCCGTTTTCATTCGCAGATTAATCTCAATTGAAGTCAGTATACTGTTCAAAACAGATTCTGAACATCAATATATATTTATGTACCACACTAAGTATTTAAATCTAATTTTAATACAGTAGTGAACATATTATGCCAATCATATTGAAGTCTGAGCCTTGCTCGTCTTCAATTCCTTCATGTCTGCTTTGTCCAAACGGCAGTCACGCTTCCGCGATCCCGTTTGCCACATTTAGGCAGACATTTTGGGATATGTCCTTTATCTTCCCAGAAGATTATAATGATTATGCCTTTGCCAGTTTCAACACTCCAGAAGCCTTTGGCCAAGCCTAGGGTTTCTAGAATATCGAAGTAAAGTGCGCCTTGCGCTACTTGCCTAATTGCAAAGTTTGACTTTATCTCCTTGAGAATAGTCATTAATTCTCCAAGAATTATTTATTGCAATTTTAGTACTTCTAAAATCTAAGAATAGATTCTTTGAAGATCCTTCAATTTCTTTATCATACTTTAAGGATCTAATCCTAGTTCTGATTCAGAAATTAAGGAGTTTACTGCGACAAGCTTAATGGATTAAGCACTTAAGTTATCATCACATAAATCTTCCAAAGATTATGCTCTACTATTTGCTTAACTCCGGGCTTAGGCATAATATATTATTTTATCAATAAAATAACTTATTATTTTTCCAGGACCATCCTGAATTTTATTCCCTATTTGAAAATTGAACTATTTAAACATATTTTCCTTAAGATTATGTTTTAAATGTCAATCTTTCATTTATATCTTGATTTTAATAGTCCAACTATTTAATCAACGATTTCGGTACTATTTATTATAATGATTACAATAGTCCAACTATTTAATCAACTATAATTTAATAGAATCAAATATATTGATTATTATAATCCAATTATATAATCTAATATAAGTGAATTGTTGGAATATAGTCCAACTATTTTAAAACAACAATTTAAATATTAGTCCAACTAACATTTAATCGATATGACGAATGATATTTGATTTGAGAGCGTATGGCGAGTAATTGAACGAATATTGCAAATTCAATTCTTGCCTCCCACTATTTTTCGGCGAGCCTCCAACCCTCTGTCGAGTACTCGGGAAACCGCGTTTCCTAGTGGGCTAGGATCCCGTTAAATATCACACAATCTTGACTTTGGCCAACAAATTGTATGATAATTAACTAGGTAGATCTCTAAGATCGATTGGATCCAATCCAATTCCTAGATCCGCTAGGGGGACATCCAAGTCCGAAACATATATCTTATATATGTCAATACATCCAATGTATTACCTAACCTTTTTCCTCTGAATCAACTAAGCCTTGGCTTTGGCACAACAAACTTAGTGATCCTAGTCAAGCACGACCCATTGACCATGGAAAGCTTCGTAATCAATGTCGATGTACAAGAAGTGGTCTTGACTTTGGCCAACAAACCACAACTTGGACAAGACACCAATATGGAACAAAGCTCTATTGCGACAAGCTTAATGGATTAAGCACTAAAGGTATCATCACATAAGTCTTCCAAAGATTATGCTCTACTATTTGCTTAACTCCGAGCTTAGGCCTAATATGTTATTTTATCAAATAAAATAACTTATTAGTTTCCAGGACCATCCTGAAATTTTATTCCCAATTGAAAATTAAAGTCATTTAAATACATTTTCCCTAGGATTATGTTTTAATGTCAATCTTTCAATTATATCTTGATTTTAATAGTCCAACTATTTAATCACGATTTAGGTACTATTTATTATAATGATTACTATAGTCCAACTATTTAATCAATTACAATTTAATTGTTTGAATACAGTCCAACTGTTTTATTTAAAACAACAATTTAAATATTAGTCCAACTAACATTTAATTTATTTGACAAATGTTATTTGATTTGAGCGCGTATGGCAAGTAATTAAACGAATATTGCAAATTTAATTCTTGCCTCCCACTATTTTTCGGCGAGCCTCTAACCCTCTGTCGAGTACTCGGGAAACCGTGTTTCCTAGTGGGCTAGGATCCCGTTAAATATCACACAATCTTGACTTTGGCCAACAAATTGTATGATAATTAACTAGGTAGATCTCTAAGATCAATTGGATCCAATCCAATTCCTAGATCCAGTAGGGGGACATCCAAGTCCGAAACATATATCTTATATATGCCAATATATCCAATATATTACCTAACCTTTTTCCAACAAATTGTATGATAATTAACTAGGTAGATCTCTAAGATCAATTGGATCCAATCCAATTCCTAGATCCAGTAGGGGGACATCTAAGTCCGAAACATATATCTTATATATGCCAATATATCCAATATATTACCTAACCTTTTTCCTCTGAATCAACTAAGCCTTGGCTTTGGCACAACAAACTTAGTGATCCCAGTTAAGCAGAACCCATTGACCATGGAAAGCTTCGTAATCAATGTCGATGTACAAGAAGTGGTCTTGACTTTGGCCAACAAACCACAACTTGGACAAGACACCAATATGGAACAAAGCTCTCGTGATTCAAACACATCCTCGACGGACAAAGGCCATGACTTTGGCCAACAAGCCAATGCCTGTCTTGGATCTTGAGTAAGAATCACTCAATGGAAGGAAAAACGCTTAATATTTGTGAGGGTTTTTCGTGTGCAAATTGGAAACCAATTTATTATCTTTGTTAAGGTCTCATCATCATACACCCTTAAACATGCATTCTAGACACATAATAAAGCGCATATGAAAAATAATAATGATATGCGGATGGATACTTTACATTGATCCTAGATCAAATCTCTCACTTTCTCTCTCCCGCTAACACAAGTATTACTTCTACCCGTTACACTACACTTCTAAAGAAACCTCATTTACATTGAGGGGAATAGGTGAGAAGAGAATACAAAGAATAATTACCAAAGTGTATCACATGATTAATACCCAAATTAACATTTCTAAAACATCAATATACACAAATAATCATGCTCATTTTCATCATCACATGTCAAACACATTTTGATTAAAATCAAACCCAAACACATGCTCAAAGTCTCGGCCAAGGGAGGGGTATTTTGTCCGATTCGAATTCAATCCAATTAATTCCATAATCGACATTAATCAACATTCCCGAATGATTTTAACTCATCCAATGAATTAACAATCAAAAATGCAAGACATAATTAGGGATATTATTCTCGGCAATTAGGGTTTATTATGCCAAATTCAAAATCCAATCCAATTGAATCACATTCAACATTAAATAAACATTCCCTAATGATTTCCAACACATCTAATGAATCAAAAATCAAAATCACCAAGACATAATGGATCACCTAACTTTCGGCCAACATCCAATTTTGGGGGAAAATTATTCCAAATCAATTTTCTTGAAATTGATCAAATCAAACTTCAATTAAACATGTTTTAAGCATACTCAATCATCCAATTCAACCAAATCATGCTTGAAAACATTTTACCCAAATTTTAAGCCCTAAACTTTTTCATGCTCAAACCTTGCTCTAGATGCCATTGTTGGTTTCTATTAAGGTCCCAAGATCAATTATAAGCATGAATAATGTGTGAATAAACATCAAAGAAGTTGAGGAATACTCACATCGATCGGTTGAGCGATGCGGAGGCAACAAAACTCCAAAAATTCTGCTCCTCACTGGTTCGGCAGTGAGCTGTGAAATGCTCACTATTTAGCCTTCGTTTGGGTCCTTTGTCAATCTCCGAGCTTCGTCGAATGGTTCCCGGCTCATGGGTGGACTTCCCTATCACCTTCGTATGTCTCGTAGTGTGCTAGCACTTTTGATTTTTGCCACAAAAATCCAACTCTTGCTTCCCTTTTATTTCTCCATTTTCACGGTAATAACAGAACCAGAAAAAGAAGAAATGGCGTGTAGAAAAGAGAGGGAAAAAGAGAGAAGAGATTATGTTGATTTTTGCCTAAAGTGTATCTAATACACTTTTGTTCATTTCAAATGCATTTGGAATGAATTTGGCATTCCACAAGTCAAGCAATAAATGCTTGCCATCAACACACATCACTCAATCCATCAAGTTGTCAAGTCACATCACTCAAAGTGACTAATGATTTGACGATTGATGCGACTAACGATTTGACGCATGATTTGACTTGAGTGCCGCATTCGAATTCGAAATGCGAATGCGCTCGCAAATAATCTCGGGCTGGGGTTCGCTAATTCCAAATTAACGAATTTTCTGTTGCGTCGTAATTAAATGATTACGCCTAGCGAAATCACTATTCACGTCGCTAACGAATTAATTCAAAATTAATTCGTTCGACCGAATTAAAATCTAATTTTAATTCTACGTCGAAATCCAATTTCGTTTAATATATCGAATATATTAATTTCTCGATTAATTCCAAATTAACCGTTATCTCTCTTTAATGGATATTTTATCCCAGATAAAATATCTCCTCAATTAATCCCAGATTAATTTTCTCTCTTCTAATTAATCCCAGATTAATTTAGAGTGCGAGTTATACATCATCGGTGAATCTTTGGGAAGCGACCCATGAGATCCCCGGATATGTTGGCAGTAAATTCGATCGTCGGACTATCCGAACACGTAAGTACCTCGTACTACGTTTATACCGATTTACAAGACAAGGTTGGCCTCTAGCAAAGCGCCATGCCTACCCAATTCTCCGGAAATATCCTTACAAGAATAAATGCTCTGTATCAAGCGTAGTATACCGTAGTATTGCATATTTCTGTCCAGCATCGAATGATCACGTGCTAGGCCTAGGGCTGGAAATGTGTCTGCCC
The DNA here is from genome assembly GCA_019454045.1 of Zanthoxylum bungeanum. Lineage (NCBI taxonomy): Eukaryota > Viridiplantae > Streptophyta > Magnoliopsida > Sapindales > Rutaceae > Zanthoxylum > Zanthoxylum bungeanum. The sequence continues at coordinate 48,090 of SKCR01040704.1, forward strand.
CGTACGAAGCACATGTCGGATCTCTGGTAACTAGTCTCTATATCGGATAACTATGACCAAGTCATATTATCCCGATGGCTGCAGCACTAAAGAGAACCAGTTCCGTATCCTACGTGACCATCATCTCCATATGACTAGAGTGACACTTCCATCTTGACATCACACCCAACACACTACGATTCTCGATATACCCAGAATTGGCGTACATAGAAACCGGTTAAAGCCCTGGACGACCTCAACCAAAGTATATAGATTGTCATATGCATTAGCGGTGCAAGTCTCAGGTTAAGACCAAATACACCTACCTTGATTTCGGACTTCCATAGACACATAGTCATACTACCAATGGAATTCTGAGGGGGTCTATCCAGAGCGAAGCTGTTTCCCGTACCATCGGTGAAACACAACCTCCTATTACACTTGCATGAGTATCATATACCCAAATATATGAGAACTATGTCGTTATGCTCTCATAACGCGCACAAGTGTAATACTAGTCTTTTACGTATTTATCGATGTCCAATCTCGATAATACTCTGACTAGGGATATTTAATGATTCTGCCTTTGGATTGATACTGTCTCATATCATTCTCAATCCAGGAACTAATCATAAGGACCTCTCATCATTTATACATCTTGGTGATCTAATCACAAATGATAAGAGTGCAATATCCTTTGCCACATAGTTAATTTGTACAACAACACCATGATCTGTACAAATAGTGACGCTATGGGTCATAATTGTCCAACATGGAGTACTCGGGAAACCTTGTTTCCTAGTGGGCTAGGATCCCGTTAAATAGCACACAATCTTGACTTTGGCCAACAAATTGTATGATAATTAACTAGGTAGATCTCTAAGATCAATTGGATCCCATCCAATTCCTAGATCCAGTAGGTGGACATCCAAGTCCGAAACATATATCTTATATATGCCAATATATCCAATATATTCCCTAATATTTTTCCTCTGAATCAACTAAGCCTTGGCTTTGGCACAACAAACTTAGTGATCCCAGTTAAGCGGAACCCATTGACCATGGAAAGCTTCGTAATCGATGTCGATGGATAATAAGTGATCTTGACTTTGGCCAACAAATCACAACTTGGACAAGACACCGATATGGAACAAAGCCTTCATGATTCAAACACATCCGCGACAGACAAAGGTCTTGAATTTGGCCAATAAACCAGTGACAATCTTGGATCTTGAGTAAGAATCATTCAATGGAAGGAAAAACGATTAATATGTGTTGAGGGTTTTTCGCGTAATTGGTAACCAATTAATTATCTTTGTTAAGGTCTCATCATCATACACCCTTAAACATGCATTCTAAATACATAATAAGGCGCGTAAATAAATAAAGTAATAAAGATATGCAGATGGATACTTAAACACATTGTTCCTAGAACAAATCTCTCCATTTCCTCTCTCCCGCTAGCACAAGTATTACTTCTACCCGATTACATAACACTTCTAAATAAACCTCATTTACATTGAGGGGAATAGGTTAGAAGAGAAATACACAGAGTCAAGAGGTAATAGGCTGGACACGCAGGTCCAATTAATAAATTCTAAATTTATTACAACAATTTCCAAAATTGCCCTCACCCATCTAATATCCATCCGATATGCATTATTCATACATCGCATCCATGTATTCACACAAAGCATGTTATCAATCAATCTAATCCAATTAATTAATCTGAAAATTAATGACCATCCAATGTTCAAACAACGATTTGATTTTGCGAGAGTCAAACTCGTTTTGCGAATAAGTACTCAAAGTAAGAATTCTTGAATTATATTAAACTACAATATTAAATCCAATTTAATTTGTATTTAATACTAATTTATTATTTAATTCTAAATTAAATAATTACACTTTTAATGTGCCTTTATGACTTAGATTCTAAATCTAATCGTTACGGGTCTCAAAGCCCGATGAACATCCAATGTTAATTTAATTAAAGTCCAATGGGCTTTCAATTAATTTCTTAAGGCATGGACTTTTGGTCAATATGGGTCAAACCCAAATACCAAAGCCCATTTAAGGAATCACCCTTATTTGCTAAGAAATCAATTTAGGCCCATTAGGCCCAATTAACATTAAAGGTCCATTAAGTCATAATTGGACTTTATGGATATGGTTTTGGGCCCAATTGGATCCAACCAATTAGCCTAAACCAAACTTGGCCCAACCAAGCCCATTAAGCCCAATTACAACTTTACAAGCCCAATTCCAAATTTGGCCCAATTAATTAAATTACCAAAATTCCAAATTTCATAATTTAATTATCCTAAAGTATATGCCATAATTAATTAACTAAATTAACATTTCCAAAACATCAATTTACATAATTAATCATGATTATCATCATCAAAACATGTCCAACACATTTGAATCAAAAATCAATCATTTTCCATGCTTATCAAGTCTCGGCATTTTAGGGTTTTTCATGTCTGAAACGGTTTCAATCCAATTAAATCCACAATCAACATTTCCCAAATGCTTTCAACTCATCCAATGATCAAAATCAAAAAAAACACCATGACATTAGGGCACCTACTAGTTTCGGCCAAGCCAACTTATTGGGGAAAAATTGATCCAATCCATTTTTCACAAAATTGATCACAAATAACTCCAAGTCATTCATATACAAGCATGCTCAAACAAGTAATTTCACTCAAACATGCTAAAATTCAATTTATCCAAATTTTACCCTAATCAAATTTCATGCTCAAAATGGCTCTGATACCATTGTTGGGTTTCTAGTTAGTCCCAAGATCGATTTCAAGCAAGAAACTCATGTGTGAATACTCAAAAGAAGCATGGCGGAATCATACTTACATTGATCGGCTTTTTCGATATGAGGAACAACAAAACTTTTGGCTCCTTGAGCTCTCGGCAATTGGTCCATTTTGTACTCCAAAAATTCGGCCACCACCTCCATGGATGCTCGAAGCTCCAAGCTTTGCAAATGGTGATTCCAAGCTCATAAGTTAGTTTCCCTATCACCTTCATAAGACTCCGGAAGCGTGCTAGCACTCTTGAAATTTTGCCACAAAATTTCTATTTCCCTTGGTCAAGCTCACGGCATTGTTGGAAAATTAAGAGAGAGATTTTGGCCCAAGGCCGAATGCAAAGAGAAGAGGGAGAGAAGAAGTAAATGTATTTTTGTGTGTAATGATATCTAATACCAAAATTGAAAGTCAAATACCAAATAATAAAATAATGGTAAATGTCTTTCAAGTCACACTAGAGTGTTTTGCACTCAACCATCAAATCCCATCAACTTCCATTAATCAAAGTGACTAAAGTTACAAGAGATTTGACGCTTGATGTGACATATGGGCCCCACTCGATTCGAAATGTGAGTGGCCCCGCAAACACTCCCGGGCTCGGGTTCGCTAATTCTGAATTAATGAATTTTCCTTTGCGACGTAATTAAATCAAATTCAATTAAATAATTTTGCCTTGCAAAATTACTATTCACGTCGCTAACGAATTAATTCTAAATTAACTCGCTCGCCCGAATTAAAATCTAATTTTAATTCCGCGTCGAAATCCAATTTCGTATAATATATCGAATATATTGTTTTATCGATTAATTCCAAATTAACCGTTCTCTCTCTTTAAATAATATTTTATCCCAAATAAAATATCTCTGTAATTAGTCCCAGATTAATTTTCGCTCTCTACTAATTAATTCCAGATTAATAAAGTGTGAGTCATACGTCATCGGTGAATCTTCGGGAAGCAACCAATGAGATCCCCGGATATGTTGGCAGTAAATCCGGTCGTCGGACTATCCGAACACGTATGTACCTAGTACTACGCTTTTACAGATTTACAAGACATGGTTGGCTTCTAGCAAAGCACCGTGCCTACCCAATTCTCCAGAAATATTCTTATAGGAATATGTGATCTATATCAGGCGTAGTATACGTAGTATTGCGTATTTCGATCCAACATCGGATGTCACGTGCAAGGCCTGGGGCTGGAATTGTGTATGCCCCGTACGAAACACATATCATATCTCTGGTAACTAGTCTCTATAATCAGATAAACATGACCTAGTCATAATATCCCGATAGCTGCAGCATATAAGAGCACTAGTTCCGTATCCTACGTGATCATTATCTCCATTATGACTGGAGTGATACTTCCATCTTGACATCACACCCAATACACTACGATTCTCAATATACCCAGAAGAGGCGTACACATAACCTGTTAAAGCCCTGGACGACCAAAACCAAAGTATATTGATTATGGCAAGTATTAGCGGTGCAAGTCTCAGGATAAGTAAATACATCTACCCTGTTTCGGACTTCCATAGACACATAGTCATACTACCAATGGAATTCCTAGGGGTCTATCCAAAGCGAAGCTGTTTCTTTACCATCGGTAAACACAACCTCCTAATACACTTGCATGAGTATCATATACCCAAATATATGAGAACTATACCGTTATGCTACCACAACGCGCACAAGTGTAATACTAGTCTTTTATGCATTATCGATGTCCAATCTCGATAATACTCTGACTATGGATATTTAATGATTAAACCTTCGTGGATTGATACTATCTCATATCATCTCAATCCGGAACTAATCATAAGAACAATTTCCTTTGTCACATAGTTAATTTGTACAACAACACCATGATCTGTACAAATAGTGATGATATGGGTCATAATTGTCCAACACAAATCTGTCCATGGTATCCATTTTTCAAAAGAGTGGATATACGAGTCTTGTTAATGTGTCCCAGACAACAATGCCACAAATAAGTCTCATCTGATTAATTCAGTTTGAGCCATTTTTTTTGTCACGTTATATGTTTGAGATTCATTTATATTCAAAATATAAATTTTGTTATTCACATCTAATGTGTATATCTCAATATCATCTTTATAAACAAAACACCCAGTGTTCTGGAACATAAAGGTATACCCGCAACGGGTTAAACTAGATATAGAGATAATGTTTCTAGTTAAACTAGGTACATTATAACAGTTTCCTAATTTAAGTACATGCCCAAAGGGCAGTTCCAAAACTTAGGTTCCCACAGCCAAAATAGTGACTCTCGTCCCTGATCCGACTAATAGGTCGATCTCATCTGAAACCAGTCTCCTACTAATCAGCAGATCCCACACATCAGTACATATGTATGTACCACATCTAATATCAAAATCCAATTTTAAAACTAGTAGTGGACATGTTTATAACAAACACATCTGAAGTCGGAGCCTTGCCCGCCTTCATTTCCTTCATGTCTGCCTTGTCCATACGGCTGTCACGCTTCTAGTAACCCCGTTTGCCACAGTTTAGGCAGACATCTTGGGATATGTCCTTTGTCTTCCCAGAAGACTGTGACGATTTTGCCTTTGCCCTTTTCTTCACATTCCTAGAAGCCTTCGGCAAGCCTTGGCCTTCTGGGATGTCGAAATAAGATACGCCTTGCGCTTCTTGCCCTTTTGGAAGCTCTGGCTCTGCCTCCTTGAGCATAGCCATTAACTCTCCAAGAGTTTTCTCTTGGTTCATGATGAACCCGTCCCAGCATTTGGGTAGAGACTGTAAGATCAAATCTATGAAAGTCTCGGCCTCGTAGGTAATGCCCAGCTAACCTAACTGTTCGATGTCAGTAATCATCTGTGACACTTAGTGCTCGATAGATGTACCCTCTGACATGCGCGAGCGAAAGAGCTTCTTTTGCAATTCGTACTTCCAAGATCTAAGGTTAGATCTATGAAGATCCTTTAATTTCAACATCATGGTATAAGAATCTAATCCTTAGTTATGACGACGAAATTAAGGAGTCATTGCAGCAAGCATGACAGATTGAGCACTAAATTTATCATCACGATGAGTCTTCTAAAGCTCATGTTCTATTATTTGCTCAACTCCGGGCTCAGGCCCGAGAGGTTTCTCTATCCAATAGAGTAACTTCTCAGCTCCCAGGACTATCCTGAGATTCATTTCCCAATCTGGAAAATTTACGCCATTAAACACATTATCGCTTATGATTATGTCCGCAACGTTAATCTTTCCAGCTATCTTGATTGCTATAGTCCAACTATCCAATCAACGATTTCGGGTACACTCAAAATGTAATGATTATTATAGTCCAATTATATAATCAACTACAAGTGGAGTAGTGTGTTGTACAGTCTAACTGTTCAAAGAAAGCAATATTAAATATTAATCCAACTAATATATATTTATAACAACGATAAATAAAATAAAAGAGCGCATATTGGCAAGTATCTAAACGAAATTGCAAATTTAATAGTAGCCTCCCACTACTTTTCGGCGAGCCTCTAACCCTCTGTGGAGTACTCAGGAAACCTAGTTTCCTAGTGGGCTGGGATCCCGTTAAATAACACACAACCTTGACTTTGGCCAACAAGTTGTATGAAACTTAACTAGGTAGATCTCTAAGATCAATTGGATCCCATCCAATTCCTAGATCCAGTAGGTGGACCTCCAAGTCCGAAACATATATCTAATATATGTAAATATATCCAATGTATTTCCTAACCTATTTCCTCTTAATCAACTAAGTCTTGGCTTTGGCTCAACAAGCTTAATAATTCCAGTTAAGCGGGACCCATTGACAGTGGAAAAGCTTCGTAATCCACGTCGATGAACTAGAAGTGACCTTGACTTTGGCCAACAAATCACAACCGCCCAAGACATGCGAACACATCCGCGATGGACATTGATCTTGACTTTTGCCAAAAAACCAATGCCAATCTTGGATCTTGAGAGAGAACCCCTCAATGGAAGGAAAAACGCTTAATATTTGATGAGGGTTTTTCGCGTAAATTGGCAACCAATTTATTATCTTTGATTAGGTCTCATCATACACCCTTAAGCATGCATTCTAAAAGCATAATAAGGCGCGAAATAAATTTAATAATGATATGCGGATGGATATATAAAATAATTTGTTCATAGAACAAATCTCTCCCTTTCCTCTCTCTTGCTAGCACTATTCTTACTTCTACCCAATTACATAACACTAATAAAAACCTCATTTGCATTGAGGAGAATTGGTGAGAAGAGAAATACAAAGAGAATAGAGATAATAGGCTGGACACGCAGGTCCAATTTAATAAATTCTAAATTTATTACTACAATTTCTAAAATTGCCCCCACCCTTCTAATATCCATCCGATATTCATTATTCATACAATACATCCAAGTATTCACACAAAGCATGTTATTCAATCAATTTAATCCAATTAATTAATCTTTGAATTAATGACCATCCAATGTTCAAACAATGATTTGATTTGCGCGAGTCCAACTCGTTTAAGAATAAATACTCAAAGTATGTATTCTTGAATTATATCGAACTACAATTTTAAATCCAATTTAATTTGTATTCAATTCTAATTTAATTCCAAATTAAATAATTACACTTATTTATGTGCTTTTTAGACTTAGATTATAAATCCAATCTTAATGGGTCTCAAAGGCCCAATTATTATATTTGGACTTTATGGAATGGTTTTAGGCCCAATTTGGATCTAATCCAATTGTCCTAAACCAAGCTTGGCCCAACCAAGCCCATTAAACCCAAATACAACAATATTAGCCCAATCCAATTTAAAGACTAATTTAATTATTAACATAATTTATAAATTAATTAAAGTGTAATTTTCATAATTAATTAGTTAAACTAATTTTTCCAAAATATCAATTAAACTAATTAATCATGTTTTAATTATCCAATTTATGTCCAACACAAATTGAAGCAAAACAACTCATTCCATGCTTATGGTTCACGGCATTTGGGCATAATACCAATCAATTTTTGATTTCCATCCAATTAAACTAATCAATCAATATACATATCATGCCATAAACTCATCCAATAGTCTAATTAACAAACAAATCACCATGAACTTTCTAGGGTAGTATTCGGCCAAGGCTAAGGAATTAGGGAAAATTTGATCTGACCAATTTTCTCAATTCTAAAGATGCACAAATATAATTTAACTTCATCAAAGCTCACCCAAACAACCAATTTGAAAAAATCATGCTCCAAACATAAAATTCCCAAATTAAAGTATATAAACCCTAGGTTCAAATCAAGCTTAGATCTTGCTCTGATACCATTGTTAGTGTTCCTAGAACATGCCAAGGATTTCTAAGCGTGATTCGTGTGTGAATTAATCAAAGAAAGTTGCGGAAAAACCCACCTTGATCGGTTTTTAGATTTCAACAATTCCTTTGGATGTAGAAGCTCGGAGCTTGAAATCGAGTTCCAAACTCTCGGGTGAGTTTCCCTATCACCATGATTCACTCCTTATGTGCTAGCAAGAACAAATTTTGAAAGAAAAAATTTTCCTCCAAGAAAAGCAAGGTTTCGGCCATGGGAGAGATGAGAAGAGAGATGAAGTTTTGTATTTTGTTTTTCCAAAAAACAATTACCAAAATCCTTTTCCAAAAAGTGTATATACTTTTCAAAAAGCAAAAGTCAAAGTGTGTAATACAAGTTTCCAACAAAAATCCACCAACAACTTGTATCACAAAAAGGGTGACTTATGATGTAAGTTGGTGGGCCCCACATTAAATTCAAAATTCAAGTGGGCTTGCTCAACACACTTCGGGCTCGGGTTCGTTTAATCCGATTAAACGAATTTGCATCGCGACGTAGTTAAATCTAATTTAATTAAATAATAATGCCTAGCAAAATTATTGCGGAAGTCGCTTACGAATTAATTCCAAATTAATTTGTTCGCTTGAATTAAAATCCAATTTCAATTCTGTATTGAAATCAAATTTCAATTAATATATCAAATATATTATTTTAGCGCATATAAATAAATTAAATAGAAAAATCCAATTTAACTATTAAATTTATTTTACCGATTAATTCCAAATTAACTGCGTTCTCTCTTTTCGACGAATTTAATCCCAGATAAACTCTCGATGCAATGAATCCCAGATTAATTATTTCTCTATTAATTAATCCCAAATTAATTCTTGCCGTATTTAATCCCAGATTAATTTTCTCTTTCATAATTAATCCTAGATTAATTCTGTTCGAGTCAAATCTCATCGGTGAATCTTTGGGAAGCGACCATTGTTTAAAAAAATGTTTTGAGGCGCCGCCTCGTGGCGCCGAATTTTCCGCCTTTCACCGAGTAAGGCGGCCACCTTAGCCCGCCTCGCGCCGACTCGGTGCAAGGCGGGCTGAGGCGGCCGCCTCACGTTCAGACATTTTTATTTTATTTTTTTGTTATCCCACCGAAACGATGACGTTTTAGGAGTGCCAAAACGTCATCGTTTCGTTGTCTATAAACAAAAAAAAGGGCATCAACTTCATCTTTTCTGAGAAAAAAAAGGCATCAGCTTCCATTAAGGTTTCTCATCTTCGTCTCTTACTGTCTTACATTCCTCGTCTCTCAGCATCATCGTCTCTTCTTCGTCTCTGCTGTGCGTCTTCTTTGTCTCTGATTTGCATCTGGTTTCTCAGTTTCGTCTCTGCATTAGGTAAGTCTTTTCTGAGAAAAATGATAAAAATCAAAACTTTGAAATGAGTTTGAGAGATGTCGAGCTTGAGTGTGGAGTCATGTGAATGAGAGACGCTGATTGTTACTGTTTTTGAAATTCAAAAATCAGAGGTATAAATTGCAAGATATCTCTGTTGAATTGAGTTGCCAATTTTCGTTTTCAGATTCTGAGTGTTGAAAGAAATTGATTGTGAATTTGTTGTTAATCTTCGAAATTAGATTCCGGCATTCATCAAACGAGAGCATGAGTTTCGTTTTTTAGCTTACTATCTATTTCATTGTTAGTTTGATGTCTAGTAATAAGGTTCGTCTATTATTCATACATAGTTTTTTTCTTTTCCCCTTTTGATTGGCTTAATTTAGGTGTGTATTATGTTCATTGTGGTGTTATCAATGATTTTTTGAACATACTATGAATTATGAAGAAATTAATGTATTTTGGATTAGTTATCAATATTTTTTTTAACATACTATGAATTATGAAGAAATGAATGTATTTTGGATTATTTTTCCGATTTTCGGATCGAGGCGCCCGCCTCACCGCCTCGAGGAGGTCCGCCTCGCGCCTCAATAGCCGGCCGCCTCGAGGCACCGCCACGTATTTTTAAACATTGTAAGCGACCAAAGAGATCCATGGATATGTTGGCAGTATATACGGTCATTGGACTATCCGAAAACGTGCGTACCCAGTACCACGTTCTTACCAATTTACAAGACATGGTTGGCTTCTAGCAAAGTATCGTGCCTACCCAATTCTCCAGAAATATTCTTTAAAGGAATATATAATCTTTATCAGGTATAATATACTAGGTATTGCGTATTACGATCCAGTATCGGATGTCACATGCTAGGCCCGGGGCTGGAATTGTGTCTGCCCCGTACGAAGCATATATCGGATCACTGGCAACTAGTCTCTATAATCGGATAAGCAAGACCTAGTCATATTATCCCGATGATTGCAGTACTTAAGGGTAATTGTTTTGTATCCTACGTGATCATCATCTCAATATGACTGAAGTGATACTTCCATCTTGACATCACACCCAATACACTATGATTCTCAGTATACCCAGAAGAGGCATACACAGAACCTGTTAAAGTCCCGGACGACCAAAACCAAAGCGTACTGATTGTCGCAAGTATTAACGATGCAAGTCTTAGGTTAAGACAAAATACACCTACCCTGATTCGGATTCCCATAGACACATAGTCATACTACCAATGGGATTCCGAGGGGTCTATCTAGAGCGAAGCTGTTCCTGTACCATCGGTAAACAGAACCTCATATCACACTTGCATAAGTATCCAATACTTAAATATATGAGAACTATGCCGTTAAGCTTCCATAACGCGCACAAGTGCAATACTAGCAATGTCCAGTCTCGATAAGACTACGACTAGGGATATTTAATGATTAAACCTTTCATGGATTAATATTGTCTCATATCTTATTAATCTGGTACTAATCATATGGACTTTTATCATTTATATATCTAAGTAATCCAATTACAAAATGATAAAATAATAATTTCCTATGTCACATAGTTAATTTGTATAAAGAACACCATGTCTTTTACAAATAGTGATGCTATTGGTCATAATTGTCCAACAATATGAATGTGAAAAATTGGGTCATATAGCTACCGATTGCCCGCTAAGAAAACTCAAGGGAAAATCCAAAAAGAAGGCAATGAAAGCTGCTTGGAGCAGTGTTCTAAAACGCGCTAGGCGTTAGTCGGGCGGCGACCCAGCACCTAGCGCCTAGGGCGCCTAGGCGGGGCCTAGACAATTAGTCGGCAGACAGTTAAAAATCTAATATTTTTCAACATCATGATTCATAAATAATCCAAATCATATATATTCAATCAAAATGTAATAAAACATAAAACCATTAATCAAACTCAATCATACATATAATGATATAAAATATCATTTAATTAAGTTCATGTTCATCATCATTTAACAAAGTTAAACTACACTAAATATCTAATTCTTCTTCATCTAATTCAAACTCATCATCCTTAGGTTCTTCATCAGAATCAAAATCATCTTTATCAAGTTCTCTATATTCACCATTTCTAACGTTTTTTCGAGGTGGTAATATGTCATCGGCCCCAGATACTTCTCTAACCATCCTCCAAGTAAGCCCCGAACCGGGCTCTACTTTTTCATCATCACCAGAGTCACCACCCTCAACAATCCATCCTTGTGCATTAGTAGCATATTTGGCTTGTAATACATCCACTTTCAAATCCTTCTCCCTTTTGCGCTTGTTCTTCAACTTGGCATTAAAGGAAACATAGACAAGATTGTTTAATCGATTCACATTTAGTCTATTCCTTTTCTTCGTGTGAATCTACATAAATAATTTGAATAAATCAATTAATATTAATAGTTACAAAATAAAATAAAATAATCAAATATTTAGCTAATGTTAAATATTTACCCCCTCAAAAGTGCTCCAATTTCATTCGCACCCGGATGAACTAGTGGTTAATGAAAGTATCTTTTTTGCCATTTTTAACAACTTAGGTGTATGATGTCCATATGTACGCCATATGAAACTAAAAATGAACATAAATAGTTTGAATGAAATATAATAATTCTTATATATTTTGCAAAATAATTCAAATCAATACTTTGTTTTTACCTGGATTAAAAACATCAATCGATACCCGACATGCTTTGACCCTCAATTCTTTACCAAAAGTTTTATCTTTTGTCTTGTACGAAGCCAACTCCTCATTTATCACCTTACTCTGCATGTCAATGTCATTAGGGAAGAAAGCCTCTATAACCGTAAATACTCCATCCATTACTTTCACATCGTACTCAATACTTGTATCCTTATAGTAGTAGTAAGGATTTAAAAGATAAGCAACACAATGTAATGGAGTATCAAGCCGCCCTTCAATTTTACTATCAATAATCTCCAAGATTGGCCGATAATTACTCTCAATATTGTTCAATGCATCATTGATCTCTTCTTTTGCATTCTTTAGCTCTCCATAAATAAACCCCATGGATGGCTTTCTATCCCCATCAACTAATCGAAGCACCCTCACCAAAGGTGCAAGCACCTTCAAACATTGGGTCACCCCATTCCAAAAAGAGACACTCATCACCATGGCAAATGCAGCTTTCCCTTTAGCTTGCTTTGACCATATGCACTCATCCCATTTCGTGCTAGCAAACATGGTTCACAAACTTTCTTTTTTCTCGATCAAACTTTGTAAGGATTAGAAAGCTGAAGCAAACCTAGTTACTCTCGGTCTGACTATGTCCCTCTGTTTTATAAACGATCTCATCATGGATAAAGTCTTGTGATGGGCATACACGAAAATGGTGAAAGCCTTGGCACTCTCAATGGTTTTCTTGTACCTTCAACAACTTTGTCGCGGCCATATTGTTTGAGGCATTGTCTGTTACAACTTTAACCACATTTTCCACCCCCACTTGTTCAATGCCCGTCATCACATACTCATAAATGTGCTCAGTAATATGCGCCACCAATGTTTAAAAATATGGGCGGCTTCTCGAGGCGGCCGGCCATTGAGGCGTGAGGAGGACCTCCTCGAGGCGGTGAGGCGGGTGCCTCGATCCGAAAACAATTGTTGAACTAGAGATAGATAAAATTGTAAATATGACTTAATAAATTTGATATTTTATAAACTTTAGAAAGATATTTTGAAAAATTCAAAAGTTTTGAAGAGATTTCTGCTACTTTATTAAACATATACTGGATTAACAAATGATTATTGATATATAAATTATGTATTTTTTTTAATCATATAAGTATAATATTTCTTTATGTACATTACAATACTAGATCCAAAGAAAAGTAACATATATATTCCGCCATAAATACTAACTTGATAAATATGCATTTATGAAAAAAATTAGTGACAAAAGAAAAAAAAATTATATGGAATATGAAAAACCTTTTAATCTCTATTATAAATAAAAAAAAAGTTTCTTTAGCATATGAAGAATTAAAGCTCAGAGAGAATTATTATAAGGCTAATTATGTAAAATGAAATTTCACTTTCAAATTATAATATTCAGAAAAAATATTCAACGATTTATTTATTTTTCCCCAAGGGTAACAGTAACACAGTCAAATTAACAGTTGTAGTTATCCATCCTCATCAAATTATTTGATTGAACAAATTATTAATTATTCATGCACCTTAATCCTCTTCCTCTTTCGAAAAGACAAACCTAATGCAGAGACGAAGCTGATGAACCAGATGCGAAGAAGAGACGAAGAAGAGACGCCGATCAATTTGAGACGAGGAATGTAATAAACACCTTAGACGAATCTGATGCCTTTTTTCTCAAAAATGACGAAGCTTTAATGCCTTTTTTTTTGTTTATAAAGACCCAAAAACGACGACGTTTTGGCACCCCAAAACGTCGTCGTTTCGGTGGGATAACAAAAAAAAAAAATCTGAACCTGAGGCGGCCGCCTCAAACTGAGTCGGCGCGAGGCGGGCTGAGGCGCCCGGCTCACTCGGCGAAAGGTGGAAAATTTGGCTTAGGCGCATTAGCCGGCCGCCTCGACGCGTCGACATCGAGAGGCGACGATTCGGCGCCTCGAAACGTATTTTTAAACAATGTGCGCCACATCAGAACTTTCCTTGGAAGAAATGAAAGTGGTACCTATTGTGCAATTAACACACAAATTTATTATACTTCTCATTTTCCTATCACTCCAATCATTTGTCATGATAGAACACTCGTTCTCCATCCACTCATTCTCATGTTGTTTCAGGAAATCTTTAACACTTGCAACTTCCTCTTTCAATTTTGGCTCCCTCAATTCATATTGGCTAGGACCTCTGAAACCCGGTCCAAATTGACCAATTACTTCCATCATCGTTATCCAACTGTCATTGTCAATAGCATTGAAAGGAATACCAGATTCATACACCCATTTAGCAACAAATCGCTTAACATTATGTGTCTTTTCTTTAAAAAGCGCTTTATTAATATTTTGTTGCCGCATTGTTTTACCATCACTAGCTGAAGAATCAGGAGGGGGTTACCACTGTCCACCTATCCAAAGGGCCGCGATGCCGAGGGGGTCTTGAATCTAACCCTTCTTCTATTTCACGAATTTCAGCTTCTTCTTCATCGCCCCCAATATTAACTCATTGTCTTATCTCACTAACATACTTCTCTTTTCTTTTATTCCTATTCATTGCCTCTAAAATGGCTTGTCTACACTTCTCTTGATCTTGTTTACTAGACTTTGGACATTTTACAACATTCCTCGATATATGCCCAATATGTTCTTTCATTCAGTAAACTCCACCGGAAATTTTTTTGAACATAACTTACATTTGACTTTATCCAAGTTATTTGGATCCACTAAAGCCCCATACTCCCATCCAACATCATTTGATTTTCGTTTAAGAACGGGACTACACTCTGAATTAGAAGCCGCAGAAGAAGAAGCCATGACATATCCTATATAGTATAAATCAATTAATTTAATAAGCATTAATCATTATTAAGTATTAACAAATTACAATTTAATGACAATAATAAAATACTAATAATTAAATTTATAATTTTTCAACAACAACAACTTTAATATTACCAACTGCGCACAACATAAACTTCAATACTAAAAATGAATCACAAAATTATCAATTAATAGTTCCAATTAACAATTATTTTGATTAGTTTATAACTATTAGTTATTAACTAATATGCCCAATTAACAAATAATTATCAATTTATCACCACACCATAAACCCTAAAATTTAATAATTTTATTTGTTTTGTCTTTAATTAAAATTATAATTTGTAAACAACAACAACTTTAAGTAACTAGGTAATAATTAGTCTAATATCAATCTGTAATTTTTTATTTTTAAGACAAATAAATAAAATCAAAACAAAAAACAGTACCAAGAAATGAGCAGAAGCAGTGACGAAGAAATGAAGAAATGAAGCAGAAGCAGTGGCGTGAGTGATGCAGTCACGAAGAAAAATCGCAAAACCAGAGGACCGATGAAGAGATGAAGAAATGAAGCAGAGGGGTTTTTTTTTAATTATTTATAAACAGCCCCCAAAATGACGTCGTTTTGGGGGATTTTAAAACCCAAAATGACACCAAAACGCGTCGTTTTGAAGGTCAGAAGACCCTCCAAAATGTCGTCGTTTTGGGGGGATTCTCAGCAAAACAAATATCACTGATACACGGTCGATCAGCGGCTGTGTATCGATGATTAGGCGGCCGAGTGGCGTCGAAATCGGCATCTAGGCGCCGATTTCACGCCGATCACTCGGTCGCGCGACTACCACCAACGATTTGGTGGTAGTCGCCTCGGCATGGGGACGCCGAGCGACTACGCGCCGCCTAGGCGGCTCATTTTATATCACTGGCTTGGAGCGATAGCGACTCCAGCTCCAGCTCATCCGAGGAGAAAATAAAAGAGAGAACCAATCTTGCACTTATGGCAATCGAAGATAAAGGTTTCTTATTTGAAAGCGAAGAAGAAAAGGTACATAACTCTCTTGAATATAATGAATTGCTTGATGTCTTTAATGAATTACATGAGTTATGTGATTTTCTTAAAAAGAAAAATAAAATGACTAAAAATGAGCATTCATTAATAATAAATGTTCATGCATAAATTGTTGAGAAAAATGAATTGCATGAAAAAGAAATTGCATGTTTAAAAGATGAAAAGTTAAAATTTGAAAAGAGCATATCTAACATGTCATCTAGCTCAAAAACATATGATTGCGAATTTATTTTGAATGAAAATGTTGCATTAAATAAAAAGGTTATAGATTTGCATAATATTGTAGCAAAATTCACATTGGGAGAGAAAAACTTCAATATATTAATTGGATACCAAAAATGTGCTTATAAAAGAGAAAAATTATGATATAGGCCTTACATCAAAAGAAAATTTTTGAAGAACTATTTTGTAAAGGCATCTAATTCTCATGCAAATGTTGTTATTAATGAAAATATCACATGTCATGCATGCAATAAGAAAGGTCACAAAATTTTTGAATGCATGAACAAAAATGTAAAAGTAAATGCATGGATTCCTCAAGGAATCAAAATTAACCCCCATAGACCCAAGAAATGTTGGGTACCAAAATGCACTTAAATAATTTTGTAGGGCGAGCTTTGGGAATGGTCAATCAATGAGAAATGAAATTGATCCCAAAGACTCAAAAGAGATGAGGGAAGAGCTCAACAAAGAAAGAATATCAAAATCCTAAAAAATGAATGAATTTGAATAATTGGTGGATTTGTCACCTGATGACAACGGTAATAGTTAAAATCCGTGTTTATGGAAAAATTGGTACTGTTTCCTCCAATATGTATGCTTATTTCAATAAATATGAATTTATCTTAATCTTGAAGCATGATAATAATTAGGAATTATTGCATTAAATGAATGAAATATGGTTTGATTGCCTATTTATAAGTATTGAGTGATATTATGAATAATGTGATTCGTTTGATATGAATTGTTTGTTTTGAGTGATTAATGGATCTCATTAAATTAATAAATAACTTGTGTGGTCCATTAAAAATGCTTAAAAATAATTTTGGGGCCATTTTGTCTAAATCGCTGCGATTCTCCTTCGCGACCCTTCTGGGACCGGTATACCGGTCTCTGGCAGCGCTTACCGGTCTGGCGACGTGCTTTCCGGTCTTAGAGACCGGCATAACGGTCAGTAATAAGGTAATTTCAAAAATATGTCGAAGCATGTTGGTGGTGAAGAGCGTGAATGTGAAGATTAGCCGTAAAACGAAGAAAATCTTGTTTAGTCTTAGCTTAGAGCTTTATATGTATTATGAATTGTTTATCTAAGTACCTAAGCTCATAGGACACATGCACATTCATATAGATGCATTAGGGTCATGTACAAAATGTTTTAAACCTTCAAATCCTGCATTTTGTAATGAGATCGGCATACCGGTCCCATAACGGTGGACCTGCTCTATTTGCAAGCTCTCTGGAACCGGCACGCATCATACCGGTGCCATATCGGCCTACCATACCGATCTTCTTGGAGATTGCATAGCCACTGGAACCGACATGCATCATTCTGGTCACCATACCGGTGAGCCTAACCTTTGCATGCTTACGGGAACCGGCACGGACCACACCATTCCCCATATCGGTGAGCCCTGTGCTTCTCCATACTCACTGGAACCGGTGAGGACCATACGAGTCCATAAACCGGTGACCATACCGGTCCCAACGGATATATTCAAATAATAATATAGTCGTTAGCCGTTGTTTCGCCAGACCGGCATACCGGTATCTGGAGACCGGCATACTGGTCTCAGACAGCCAAGTTGGGGCAGTTTTCATTTTACTATAAATTGAGCCCCAATTTCGTTTTTGCATTTGATCTTGAACCTTCACACATTTTATTCTAAAGCAAAAACAGAGAGTTTTATAAACCTTCATATCCATACACTCTCATACATCAAGCTCACACACTACACCTTCATATTCATTAGTAGTGAGCTTAGAATATTTGGGTAAGCAACTCACACTTAGAATCTTCATTATCTTTGTGAGTGCCCAAGTGTATTTGGTTGATAGTGGAAATCTTGAAGCGCGACTTGGGGGAGTGGACGTAGGCATTGTTGGCTGAACCACTATAAATCACAGTATTATTTTCTCTATCCCTAACTCTTTACTTATTGCAAGCTTTCATTTATACACATGCTTATTGCTTAAAAACTTGCATATATGTGATATATTGAAATAGAGAAAATTGACCTAAGCTAAATCGGTAAAATAAGATAAAATCGGCAAAGATTTTAAATTCCGCATTATTAGACAATAACCCAATTCACCCGGTCCCTGGGAATATAGAGTTTGGTTGTTGTTAGTGCTTATAGGGAATTTCATATTTAAACTTTACGTCTGATGCAGGATTGCTAGTCCAGTGGCTCAATGGCTGATTGACTGTGCAATTGTCATTTTAACTATTATTGAAGTGGTTGATTATGAGTTATGCCAAATTCACGCCTAATATTGAATTATTAATTATTATTATTGATAAATGGGACCCTATTGAATGTGTAGAGAAAACTTGAATGCAAAGATGTAATTATTCTCTCTTAGTTGTGTTGGTTTCAGCAGTTCATGGGTCAGTGTCCTGATTTGCTTGAATGTTTGTGTCATTGTTTCCTAGATTATCATTGAAATAAGTTTAATTATCAGCATTTGATATGGATGATATTCTATGAAAAGCCTGAAATTGTATGTTATCCTCTGTGATCTACTTTGATAATACTCTTGTAACATCAATTCTGTTATAAATAAAAGTCTCATGTAATTTAGAGGGAAAAAAAAAATTATTTGTTAATAATCATCATAATGCATATTACAAAATTATTATATTCAGAGCAGGACAAAAAGGATTCAGCAGTAATTCTGTGTTTTTGTTACTTGTTAGTAGTTTTAGAAAGACAGCATAAAAATGTGGCTGACCTCAGATGAAAAAACACTACATATTACCCTTAATTATGCAAGTTCAAGTTGAATGAGAAATATCTAAAAAATGTTCACTTCTGTTACTAGTTGCTTGCATTCGTTATAGCCATTAGAGATTGATCAGGTACCATAAGCTTTTTGTGGGCCTAAGATTTGTTTGATATTCACATGGCTAGAAGCAATGAATCCTTTCAAGAACATGGGGAATGTGATCTCTACATCTTTAGTGAAATAGATATTGTGAAAAGCTTTTGGTTGGTGGTCCTTTTGTTTCTCCATAATTTTATGTACTATCTGAGTCATGACAACCAAGATTGTGTCACCATATTGGCTTTTTATTTGCTTTTGAGTTGGCTCAGCTTCCCACAGATGACTCAATGGGAATGAGAACTATGTTGGTTTTTTTGGTCCCCATTCCGAGAATTGCAATTGCAATGAGAGCATGTTGATGGATTTCTGCTTCTTTAGTGCTTTCCATTATTGTTTGCTTTCTGTGACCTACGCTGTCAATGGGAAGCAAACTTTTTTGATTCTAAGATGATAGTTTGTTAAAATTTTATCTTTTACACATGCAGTTTAGAGAAATAATTTGAATGGTTAGATTGATATTATCAACTTTTTCCCTGATTGAAATATAACTTATCCTTGATGACAATTGGGTCCCTTTTGGGGCACATGCATATCTTCACAGCTACCATGTCCTGGAATTGGAGAAAAATGTAAAAAGGGTTAGCTTGTGTCATTGCAAAGTGCTTTTAACTGTAGAAACTTAGAAATAAGTGGCATTTTGTCATTTATTACTAGGACAAACAGTGGTTGCCGTTGATGAAAGGTGCATTTTTTGTGATTCCATATGTACGAAGCACATTTGTCCGTTTTCCAAGGGTGTAAAAACTCATATGACTCGGCACGACTTTGTCTTTGTAGGGAGCATATCCACATGGGAAGTGGTTGTGGGCAACTCATATGAGTCCGCATGATTTTGTCTTTGTAGGGATCATATCCACACGGGAAGTGGTTGTGGGCATGTATGACTGAAATCCAAGCACGGGGACCATGTGGATTTATTTATAATTGTGCATGTATGAGTTGGGACTTGAACCTAGGACTTGGAAGTCCATGTATAGGTTTCAAGTGCAACTGTGGTACCATTTAATGCACTGAATGTCACTGAAGCAAAAGTTGAATTTTTATTAACTAAAGAGTAATAAAATGGAGTTTAATACTACTTGATATCAATCTATACAAATTATTTTGTTACTTAAATAAATATCAATGAACTGAGGTGCAAGATAATTAGGAAGTATGGAAATTAGGGAGGTGATCTAATTAGAAGTTCAGATGATCTAGAGAAACCAGAAAAATGAACTGCTGCTTTTGGATTTGTAACTGCTCCTCTGCCAAGAGAATTTGGCTTTTCAAAATCATCATTTTCATGTCTGATCTCCTTAAGCATTGCCGTTACATCTTTCATTGTTGGCCGTTCTTCTGGGCAAGGATTTACACATAAAAGAGCCACCCCCAGCATCTGTAGCATTTCTTGAATTTGTGTGCCTGATCTCATTAGTAGTTGCTGGTCAATAATTGTTGTAAATTCTCTTTTTCTTTCTCTTAGTTCCCTGTTAACCCAAGTGATAATGTGGCCACCATCTGGAATCCGGTTATCAGTCGGTTCCTTCCCAGTTAAGATCTCTAGAAGCACCACCCCATAGCTGTAAACGTCACTCTTCTCTGTAATCTTCAAACTGTATCCATACTCTGCATTCACAAGCATGGTTTGTTCTGGAATTTAAAATTTAACTAATGAAAAGAATACACACTACAATTGATTTTTTTCCCCCTTCATTTGGAATCTGAAAGTATTTAATACTCACCGGGAGCAATGTACCCATAAGAACCTGCAACTGTGTGAGAAGCCCTTGAAGATTCTGAAGAATCAACAAGTTTTGCCAATCCAAAATCTGCAAGAAAAGCTTCAAACTGTGGTCCTACCAAGATGTTATTGGCCTTGATATCCCGGTGAATAATCGAAGGAATGCAGTCATGGTGAAGATAAGATAAACCGTGAGCTGCTCCTAGTATAATCTTATACCTCGCATCCCAGTCCAAAAAAGCTTTCTTTTCATGTAGCAATCCTGCCAAACTTCCATTACTGATGTAATCAAACAAGAGCAATTTTGTTCTTCCATTGTTACAACATCCCAGAAGCCTGACTATGTTTTTATGCCTTATTGATCCTAGAGTCTGAACTTCTGCAGAAAACAGGTCTCTCTCCGGAACCTCACCATTCTTCACAGGCCATAGCTTCTTCACAGCAATGACCTGTCTTGTCGGTGTTTCAACACGATAAACCATTCCTGAAACGCCCTTGCCAACGATGTTTGCATCTGAAAGCCTTGTCACAACATCATCTACAGAGAAATTGAGCTTTTGAAATGGGGTGAAATCCCACTCCAACCCTTTTTCTTCTCCATCATTCTCTCTATATGTGGTTCCGTGAACTCTGATAAAAAATACAACTCCAAAAAGTACAATCAGAATAGTTACAATTGCACTGAGAAGTGCACAGATGATGGCATTTTTGGTTGATTTTCTACCATGGAGACTATCATTTATGTGACACTGACTTCTGTTGAAGCAGAGACGTTGATTACCGTAAAATGCAGAGGCAGGAAGGTCATGAAAGAGCTTGGTGTTGGGAGGATACCCGAAAAATGATTGTATGAGACATTCAGAGATAGAAGATTGTCAAGATTACCCAATACTCTCAAACTTCCCGTTAGCATGTTGTTGGAGAGATCTAAGTTGGCCAGCTTTGATAGGTTTGCGCTGCTTTCTGGAAGGGGGCCTGTTAGAGCATTCCAACTCAAGTTCAAGAGAATATCTAGTCCTTGCAAGCGACCAATCTCTTCTGGGATGGAGCCGGTGATTCGATTGCTGCTCAGATCCAACAGCTGCAATTCCTTACAGAGACCTAATGACCTGGGAATCAAACCAGTAATGTTGTTTTTGCTGAGTATCAATTTGCTCAAGGATGTTAGCTTGCCCAAATTTTCAGGAATGGTGCCTCCTATACTGTTCATTGAAAGGTCTAAAACATTAAGACCAACAAGAAATTCCATAGATGATGGAATCGAGCCTTGGAGCTTGTTTTTGTGTAAATCTACCATTTCTAGCTGAGTGCAGTTGCCGATTTCACGAGGAATTTCTCCAGCGAACTGATTTTCTGACAACTCAAGGAAGGTCAGCTTATGTAACAGACCTATTTGTGATGGAATATGACCAGAGAAGTTGTTTGATCCCAGACGTAAACGGTTCAAGCCAGTGCAGCTGCCAATTTCAGGTGGAATTTCACCTGAAAATCTGTTTGATATCAACAACAACTGGGTTAAGTTCTTGAGATTGAAAAGAGAACTCGGAACTGACCCGGTAAGGTAGTTGTGAGAAAGGTCCAATGCTTGAAGTTTCTCACAGTTAGCTAGTTCAGCTGGTATGCTTCCAAGCAGCTGATTCTGCCAGGCAAAGAACAGCAAGAGCTCCTTCAGTTGCCCAATTGTGGAAGGAATCTCTCCAAAGAATCTATTGTTGTCTAATTCCAGTTGCTTTAAACTGGAGAAGTTGCCAAAAAATGATGGGATCTCTCCAGAAATGTTGTTCCCTGACAGAAGAATCTCCTCCAATGCAACTAAATTTGCAAGAGACGCTGGAACTTCACCACTTAGAGAATTCAATGAGATATCTACAACCGACAAATTAGAGCAATTCCCTAAAGTTTCAGGAATGCTCCCACTAAAATTGTTCTGCCATAGTAACAGCCTTTTGAGATTCTTCAATGAACCCAATTCATCAGGAATCTTTCCAAAAATTTGATTCTCATACAGAAACAAATTCTCTAAAGCTGAGCAGTTACCAATTTCCACCGGAATATAACCAGTGATATTGGCTGTGTACACAGAAACGGTCCTAAGGTTCTTCAGCTCCCCAATACTTCTTGGGATCTGCCCTGAAATCCCAGTATCTGCAAGGCCAAGAAAAACTAGTCCTTTGCAGTTTGTTATTTCCTCTGGGATTTCACCATGAATTCCTGAGTTGCCGCCTGCACGGATGATTTCTAGAGCCTGCAGCTTCCCTATTTCAGCAGGAATCTTCCCTGAAAGCTGGTTATCATACAGCTCAAGCCGTCGAAGCTTTGAACAGTTCCCAATCTCTCTTGGGATTCCACCATGCAAGGTATTGGAATTCAGTGACAGCATCTCCAGTTCAGCTAGTTTTCCTATTTCTTCAGGGATATTCCCTATCAGAGCATTGAAGCTGAGGTCCAAGTTGATCAATGAAGACAAGTTTCCAATTCCAGGAGGAATTTCTCCAGTGAGATTGCCATTAGACAGGACTAAACTTGTGAGATGACTGAAGGAGAGAAACTGAGTGGGGAAGGTTGTAGGAATATGGATTGAAGTTATTGCAATTCCTGAAACAAACCCATCTCTGGAACATTTGATATAATCCCAGTTGCATGGATTTTGATGTGATGGATTCCATGAAGAGAAGAAAGTAGCTGATGATGAAGAATTGAATGTTGAAAGCCATGAAAGAAGAGAGAAGCCTTCTTGGTTCAAGGCAGTAATGGCTGGAAACAAAGAGATGTTAAGAAACAAAAGAATAATTGTGATTTCATTTCTTGACATGATGAACCTTTGTTGTGTATTTGCACTATTTTGATCTCATCTAGTTGTGGCAAAAACCAGTGAATGTTGCTTTTATTGTGGATAGTGGATTGAGATATATTTGCTCTTGGTTCCTTGCAAGTTTTTCAAAAAAGAAAAGGGATAATATTTGTAATCTTTAAATCTTTTATATAAGATATTGAAAAAGCATGCACTTCATGTCATCAATTAAGTTTATTTATGGTTAATAATACAGAGGTGAATAATGAATGTTATGAACATACAGTACTTTCCATGTGTTATGAAAAGCTTGTCTCCTTTCTCTTATTGCCAACTTTAACACAACATAAGGGTCATATTAGGAAATCTCTTGGAATTCGGATCCTGATCTTTTGTGTATTTAATTTTTTTTTATAATCGTATGTAACGCATGCATGTATAGTAAATAATAATAGGTGGTAAAATATAATCATAGCATATCATATTATACTTGTATATATTTTTGGCTCTTTTTTTATGGTGCTGCCACGTGGCATGCATAAGATAGGAGACAAAATTAAATATTTCGGAAAGTAGTATATATCCTCATTCATTATAGAATGATCTGTTTAATATTGTTGGTTTCAATACATTCACTATAAAATTAAATATTTATGTTGATGTGTTTAGCATTGTTGATTTCAATGCATTCGCTAATTTATTAAATCATATGTTCAATGCATTAGCTTATCCCTCATTCATTATATGTTGGTGTGTTTAGTATTCTCGATTTCAATACATTCACTAAATAATTATATATTAAACTTAGTGATCAAGTAAACTCTTATTATAAATAGGAATAAAATATTAGATTTTTCATTCATGGTCATCTTGGCATTGCAAGAAGAAGTTAATTTGAGTAAAGTTCATTGAAGATGAAGATGAAAGCAATATATTAAGGGAAAAAAGTGTGAGAGTTTTTTGAGTTTTTTTCTAGTATGAAGAATCATAAGAAGTGTTCAAGTATATTTGTTTTATCTATCATTATATTTTTGTTTTCTTCCCTAAGACATTAACTGATGATGCAGTCTTTTGCATACACGTATCATATTCTTTTTTAAATATCATAAGAGTGTAGTTTATGATTTGAATCATAATTTTTATATGAATTCATATTATTAGGTTATAATAACAGAGATGAGTTGTTGTTAATAATGTAATGACCTTATAAGATATATATTCTTTGCATTTAATGTTCGTTTTCAATAACCCTAGGAACGCGCAGGTAATTATCTAGTTACTTATAAATTTTTATCTATTAACTACTAATAATAATTTACAAAAGAGTTATTATCATTTCATTATTTTATAAATTAAGAAATAACAAATGGATATAAGAAGTATTGGAATGTAATATTATATTACTATATCTTTACAAAAAATTATCTTTTACTTAAAAATCTTACATTTTACTATAACTTTTTTTAAAAATTTTATATTTTACTACTATCTATATTATAAAGCACAATGGTGTGGGAGGAATGAGAAGACAACTAATGGTTAGGATTAAGAGAGATAATGTATCAAAAGACTGTCTTTGTGTGGCTTAATTGGCGGCTCATGTCATTTCATTATAATCTAATGGCTGATAAAGAATCATTCCATTATAGAATCTCTATAAATATGGAAAATGAAAACTACCAAATAAATTAAAGAATAAAATCATTTATTAATGGAAAATGAAAACTACCAAATAAAATAAAAAAATAAAATCATTTAATTATAAACAAATTAAATAACATAATCTTAATCTCTGTAAATTCTGTAATATCGTGTCATAGGCACGGGCAAACACTAGTATCTTTATAAAATAAAAAATAAAAAAATACAATGTATATGTACTATTGATAGTAAAATATTGCACTCCAACACTTATTCTAATAAAATATTATTTTTCATACTTCTTGTAGTCACATGTAAGATATTAGTAATATAATATAATTTTATAAAGGTATAATAATAAAATGTTAAATTTTAATATTTATTATATTTGTTTATTATTTCTTAATTTCTATTATAGCGAAGTAATAGTAACCCTTTATTAATTTCTATATATATATATATATCGACATCGAAAATCTACGTGGAATGAACTCCACTTTCCAAGTTAAAAATAATTCTCCTATGCAATTATTAAATTAGAAGAATGTTGAGGATGAAAATGATATTGTCGGCTATATTTCTTCTGCTTTGGGGCTATGCTAGCTAGATTTTATGGTTATGAAATCTTTGCTAAGTACAAGAGATTTGTACAACTTCATCAAACATTCCATGATGGTTTATATTTTATAAATAAAAACACACCACATGCTGGTTATTGAGTACAGACAGATGCTTTTGCATTTTATGTGTTTGTAATATTAGTGATAAATAATTTATATTTAAATAATTAAGAAAATTATATTCATGACTTTTGAGGGTTTCAAAAGAATTACATGTTAGTAGTATTAGAGATGAATACTACTGTTAAATTTTTTTTTTTTTTTTTTTTTTAAGCATGATAATGCTTCTTCTCAGGTTCAAAGTTTAAATTTCACAAAATATATTTTTTGGGATCATGCCCATTGATATAAAAAGTCTGTGACTTATAATGATTTGTGTTGGGAAATTTTTGAAAATATGAGACACAAATCCCGGTGATTAATTGAGGTGCATATAAATTGACCCAGACATCACAATTATAAAAAAATTAAATAAAACATGGTGTTAGCGCTGGTTTAACTCAAAAGTATTGTATTCGAATCGATATTTGTATTTGCTTTCATTTTTATCTTATCCAATTATTATTTAAAAATGACTTATGTCTTTTTATTTATTTATTTGGATTTAGTCCATGTGACAAAATTAAATTAATTTATTATCGGTATTTTATAGACATATCATAAACCCCGCAAGTCTAATTGATAATGATATTCGTCTTGTATTACTTACAAACTATTAGATGAAGAGATAACTTAACAGTAATTATATCTAAATGCATATTTGGTGTTTAAAAACAATATCTACACAATCTTCCAATGCCTAATTAAAAAAAAAAAAAGTGACTGTTTATCATTATTGGAGTTAAAAATGCATGAAAATGACAAAGCAACACCAGAAAAAAGAAGAAGACAGACACCACAACTAATATTATTTTTTTGTGAAATAATAATAATGGTGAGGTCTC